>JAQGBY010001035.1:0-33512 GCA_034698785.1 Mycogona germanica
AATAGCACAAGATCAAGATGACTTTGGGGGCTAGCTTTTGGAATCTGGCCAAGGGTGAATGGCATTAGGAGCCGTCCGACGGTGGCGTTTCCTATCACGAGGGGGTATCTGGATACAAGAAACTGAACATTAAAATTACACTACATACTCTTCCATCTTAAAACAAATAAAATGTGGATATGTGATTAATGTTCAGTCTTTTCTGTTCGACCCAAAAATCAAAAGTCGGTCCAAATCTCAAGTTACTGAAAGGACAAAGTCGAGAAATCGACGAAAACCTCCGCCGTCTCAAATTTGACCAAGTTATCCTTCGCAACGCAATACACTAAATAGCATGGAGTTTCTTTCAAATAAAATTGTCACTTGAAAATTGGAAGTACATTTTTTTTTATCTTTTCGAGGTAGTTGGGAGTCTAACGGTGGCTGACAGGAATGAAAGACATTTTTGACACGTGACCGGACAGCAAACCTAGTTTACCTCACGCACATGTGACTACGACGTCATTTTTTTTGTCTCAGACGTTTGACATCATTGATTATTGGAAACTCGATCAACCGAAAATATGCGGGAGGGCGGTTCAGAATAGTTGCACACCTAAGTTTAAACAATGTCGGGAGATGCCTTACAAGAAATTTATCAACTGTTCAATTTTACAATGAAGTACCACCATTTATATATCGTAAATAGCTTTAATTCTCTAAAGAGAAATTTTAATAAAACGAGCAACGGACATATTTAATTGGTCCAGCGGAAACTAAAAGCATAAAGGATAATAATTTATTTTGCATTCCCAGACACTGAATGTGAATACGTAAGCATAATCTAAGAGTTTCTAAAATAATCCGTATCTAAATGCCAGATCCGGTCATCGGCCTATCCCTCCAAACGTTCGCCTCAGCCTAAAGGTGACGTCATGACTATAGTGAGCAAGCCAATAACCACAAAGCTCTAGGATCGATTGTTGGACCCCCGCGTGCACAAAATGTAACAACGCCTATTACACCAAACTGGCAAATGAAATTTAATTCGTTAAATAAAAAAACATTTAAATTAGTTTGAAACTGATCACTACTCAAGTCATTGGTCTACTACTTGATACCAGAAATGCATAATACTCAAGTAAAAGACAATTTATATTATACGTTAGAGGTATTCAATAAAGGCTATTTCTTCATATTTCAGAACAAATCATTTCTTTTTATGTCTTGAGGACTAGATTTTTAATTTGTCACTTCCAGTCGATGACCTAGCCTAAAAAATATGCGACGCGCCCAACTTATTATCACGATTTGCGCCGCGCCACGATGAGCTTCTCACTTTCAATTTCAGTCTCGACCGGCGCCGAACCCGGTTACCATAACCAGCCACCACCACCCCCGCCGTTCCATCCACACTTCCTTTCCCAGCAAACTCTGCACAAATAACGTCACTGTTCGGACGAAGAACTAAGCTAACCCACACACTAATCATTACATTCTGGCGCTACAAAAAAACGCCGCGCAACCACTCCTCATATAATATTTATGGAAACCGACCAAAGCAGATGATTTTTGACGCAACGGCTCTCTCGCGCGCGTCAACAGCACGAACAAAGAGACTGCGGCGGTGAAATAGGACGACGCCCCGACCACAGCTGAACACTGGCGCAAAATCAATTCAGATTTCCTTTCATTTTTTGTGTCTGGAGTCGAATAACCCCCATTGGGGGTCGCGACAGAATTTTATTTTTGGATAATACAAACACAGAACTCATTTATTTGATCCAGTCACATTGATCAAAGCAAATCAAGCCCCAACTATGTTGCAGACTTCTTCGTAATTTTTTAATTATAATAAATTTGATCACTCAACATTGGTACCAACCAGTTTGCCAGATACATTTTTTTTTAAAAAGACAGACCCAGACTAAACTCTCAAACTAGACCACGCCTTTTGGGCCCAGTAGCAATTTAGACGGATTACTGGTAAAGCTCCTGGCGCAAAACGTTGGGCCTATAAAACCGCGGATGGTTTCGGTTATATTATATATATATATATTTAGTACCCGTGTGCGCGGAAGAATCGATATTTGTGTCGCGGGGCGCAGCGGATCGACCCAATGCGGCAGACACCCGGGCTGGGCTTTTTGAATTCCGGCACAAAGGAGTGTCAAGAAAATCATAACCGGTTTACTGGTTTTTAAGAAATCGAAACCTACCAAATGGAACACAATATTTTAATACTAATGTGATACGGTAGATCATTTCGAAACCAGAACAATCATAAGGCGCAACTACGCCTGTCAACTGGTGAAATTCCTTTTTTAAAAGTCTGTCAAAAATCATCCATGGAAGAAAAAATATCCAACCAATGGATGTCAGACCCACACTATTTGAATGACCCCCTCCTCCCCTAGAGTGAGGGGGGGGACTGGAACCGACGTGGAAGAACGATTGTTACTGGAAATTACGCCTAAACTGTACCCCCCCCCCGTCTAACCTCACTCACAAAGACGTTCATCACAGTTAACCGGGATCCTGTCCAGGCGCCAACGGATTTAAATAAGAGCTTCAACCACCCACACTTTCCCACCAACTATAGGCTATAATAACCATATAACCCTAACCCCCCTGAGAAAAAGCACGTTGCCGAATTCGAAACTAATAAGCGAAAGAGCGAAAAACTACGCGAGGGAGCGCGGTTGAGTGAAATGCACTTTTCCTTTGTTCCCCGGCGACCGTTTGCACGTCTACGGCCATTGTACAGGAGAGAAAGCGACATGGGGCGCGCCCTGGTGGCCGGAAACTGCGTTACGTACGCGATTTACCCAACTGAAACGCATGCGACTAAGCATTGTGGGGTGAATTTGGGATAAAACTGATCGGGTTATACAGACACTTGGTAAAAACAGCATTGAGAGGGAGGAACAAGGATGTATTTTTTATTATTTAGATTAAATATTTCGTGCTTACCTTGTCGGCCGACGATCTCCGCGACGTGCTCAGAGCTGGGCACCGGCACGCACTCGGTCATGTTCTGGCTCTTCTTGTTGCGATTGTCGCCGTCGTACGAACTGGAACCGAGCCCGTCCTCGTTGTCGTTTTGCAGTCCGAGCATAGACAGCTCCAGCGCCAGTTGCAGCGCCCGCTGACCCTCCAGTGGGCCGTTTCGATCCATATCCGCGAACAGACTAGCAGGCATCACACAGGGTTATATGGGGGGGATGTCTGGGAGTAGAAAGAGCGGAGAGAAGAAAAAAAAACACAAGACCGTATAAAAATAAGGACTAAAAATATATATATTTATATTTCTCTCGTCGTGTCTCTCCCCCTCCCTTGTTCCGAAGCACAGTGACACACCGGGGGTAGCCAGCACACCCCACACACACTCTCGATACGCCGGGCCCAAGCCACCGCCAAGTCCACACCACATACAAAAAATATATATAACGCCCGCGCCGGGTTTCACATACACGCAACCACACGCGACGACACGGTGCCGTGCTTTTGACGGGGAGCGGGCTGAGCAGCAGCAGCAGAGCAAACGGCTATATTCTGGGATATGGAATCCCGACACTCGCCTTGTTTGGACTCGGCGGCAATATGGACGACGACCCCCCCTCCCCCTTCCCTCATGGCGGCGGCTGTTGCTGCTGCAACCGCCACCAAAATTCACACAAATCCCGCCTCCCCCCTCCCCCAGCACGCCAGTCATCGGGCCAGACGGTTGACGCCATTGGTCGACCCGTTATCGACTCGGCAGCCCATTGGCCGCTTTCAAACGGCGGGTGGGCGGGGCCACGGGCTGTCTGGACTCCGCCCGGATCGGCTAGGGTGCGGCGCTGGCTTGCACCGGGGATCCCTGGCGCGTGCAATCGAGCAATCGGCTGCGAACGAACCCCGAGCGGTGGAGTGACTGGCATAAACGCGAGCATCTCTTATGCGACTCAGATGACGTCACCCGGGTTTACGATATGAGACGACAATCCTTTTTCAAAATTGTTTATCCTCCACGATCTAACCGGGTCACTTTCGAGAATGCAAGACAAGACCTTCAATAATCAATTTACCGAAGTTCTTTTCATAAAACGTCACCCTCCAATCAATCGATTAGAAGAAAAAAAACTGATCACGGTCACATTATCTGAACAGTACCCACAGAAACCAATCGATAAGCTTGTGACAGTTTTACCTTCAAAAAACGTAGCAACCGACAGTTTGAATTTGCAAGACGATTGACTAGAATACACCCGACACTAAGACTATAATATTCATCGATTTGACATTTATGATTAGCTCATTAATTCTAATACTGTGTGGATCGTTGAAAATGTTATACCATCTATTTAATCATCCATCGATTAAACTGCCGAGAAACTGGACTTCAAAAGACGGAAACGTCATTAGCTGCATTCCCAAAAACAATCTATGTTAGGAAATTATTTCAGGATTCTGGATGCGCATTTTTTAAGTAATTCATTCGTTCCAATATTCCGCAGTTTCGGTTATACGGTTATAGGCTAACAATCTCATTGTTCTCACGTACGTGACAGCACGGCACATTTCGAATCCTCCAGACGGGAGAATTTACGTTCAAACCTGGGAGAGCCGCTCGCGAGCGGTCGAGAGCGCTCGCCAACGAAAGTAAGGCCACAGACCCCGGCGCCTCTTAATTGAACGTGGGGGGTGGCGGTGGAGCACTAGGCGCTCGCACTGCAGCAGCAGCAGCTACCCGCCGCCATTGGCAGAACTTGATTTTCGTCGGTGCAAAGTCAAGACAGCCGGCGCGACGAGACTAGTCGCTATCGATAGACGAGATCGATATATAACCCCCCCCCCCACATCCTCCGACCGTCGTGCGTGTGAAACTGATCTTAAATATAACTCATCCTTCCGTGTAATCTTAAGTTATTTCCACAATATGTCGACGCACCCATAGGAGCGGCTCGTCATACGATTACAGCAAAATGGTTACACATACTCTTAAATAAAATTTATTTGAATTTAGAGGATTGGCAGAAAATACTAAATTTAGTTAATTATAAAATTAATTAAATTAAAACTAAATAAAAAAAATACTAAATTACAAAATTTAGGTTTCAGAATATAAGAGGAAATTGTTTTTTATAGGATGATTACAAAAAGGCAAAATGTTCTCGGCACAACATTAATGTGGTGCAGATTTTATGCCGAATAATCCATTTTAAAATATGAATGTTCTGCAACTTGTAACAAATAAAAGTGCAGAAGCAGCTAAACTATGTAGCTTTGTGTCTTCATTTAGTATTAAAAAAAAGTTCGAACAAATTGCAGCGCCTGGCCTCGCTTGCATAACCGATGCCACGCCACTGACGGTTAGTGCATTGCTCCCCATCGAACAAAAGTCAATGCGTCATCATTCCCTATCCCCGAGGATCAACTGCGCGCTTTCGAACAAAGTCACCAAACTGCGTGCCACAGAATTCAATGCCATCGAGGTCAAATGTGAAGGCACTCCAGGATCGCCGAAATAAATATTGCCCCAAGAATTTATAGAAGGTACAGCGTTGCCTTACTAATCCAGATTGTTGCGAATTATCTTTTACGTTTAAACACAGTTTCACGCACATACTTAATTTTATGCGATTCACATAAGTCTTTGGTGTTTGACGGTCAACTGAAAAAATGTGCACAGAACACCTTAGGCCTACTTTGACAAGAAAAAAAATACACCCTACCACTAGGTCTAGGACGACTGTACGAGACGTGCATTGCTTCACACCAGAGAATTTCAATTTTACTTTCAGACTCAAAGTCACCCTTGGATGCAGCCGACTGATTATTTTACCGTCTGCACCGCACGGACATTGAACATACACATGCGAGAAGAGATACAGTGTCAGATTGGTTGGTATGCATGCACCTCCTTTGTTCTGTCTGGATAGAAGACATTTAGGGCGAAACGATCGATTGCAAACTTTAAAAAAAAAGATAAGTCGTCGCTCCCCCTTCACCCCATATGGTTACAACATTACAATCTTAATTTCCGTTTGACCGACTTCTCATAGTAACCCCTAAATTCCTAGAAAAGTACTAAAAACGTCATTATTTTTAAAACAAATGTTTCCATGCCGTGGAAGTTAAAAACTACTTATTAGTGTGTGAGTTATAATTTTTTAAGTTTTTTTTATCAACTCAAAGTCGACTTTTCACTGCAGTCATAAGTTAGTGATAATTTAAAATTAGGAACGATGCTTTGAATTGAACGCGTATTTCATAGAATTCCAGAAATTAATTGTACCTCGCGACATGTATAATTTATATTAAGATGTCTGGGCAACTAAATTTATGCAGGTTCTCAAAATATATTGTTGAAATGGGGTTCAATCGAGCGAGTGCAATTAACACAATCGGATATTCCCCCCCTTCCTTCTGGCAATGTAAAGGAATGTCAAAAAAGGCCCAGAGGGCGCGCACCTGATTCGATTCCACGAAAAAGAGGTTATCTGACAAGGTCACCATAAAGGGTGAATGTAGGTCCACGCGGATTAGGATTAGGGAGGGAGACAATGACATCCCCCTCCCCACAAGGATTCTATAACTATTCATCGTGAACCGAGTCATGAATACATTCCTCTCCGCCAGATGCAGATGACGACAGATAATCAGCAGGCCTTAGCAGCAGGCGACAATGGTGAATTATTTTTTTAAAACTACCCGATTGCATTGAACCACCAGTGACGTTTCTCTTGTGTGATCGACCAGAAACGTAAACAACTTTGACTGATAAGAACGATAGATTGGTCAAATTCGATTGAAACGTTGTCAATAAAATATACTAGTTATAAACTGACACCGACACTTGACAGACAGTGATGAAAGGAATGCTGGACTCAAATCCAAACTGGCCACGAATCCGAAATAATCCACGAGGCTCTTTGTAGTCAACACTAGATTGATTCTCGCGAATTCAGAATAAATATATAATTACTTAAGTCGTGGATTCGTCGCCTGTTTGGATTCGCGTCCAGCATTCCTTACTACTTAAAAGATTCCCTGGCGTCCGGACCATCATCTACTGACGCTTGCTTAGTCGTGTCAAAACATACCCTGTGCTGTGGCACCTTAATCTTATTACAAATACAATATGTACTCCGCAAGTAACCCTGGTGGTTCTATGGCGGAGGGTCGAAGGACCAGTTGGGACACAGGCTCTGAATTTGAGAATCTTAAGATCATTCCAATAATAAGCTACAATATAATTAACGAACTGGATAAGAAACTTTCCAGACTATTTTATACCAACAATCTACGAACTCAACATAGTTCATCGACATTTCCAAGAGATTCTGGTGTACCGGATAACTTTGACTACTTCTGGTTGAATTTTGGCATCGGTATCATTGTCCCGGTGCTAAATTTAGCCCTCATTTGCATGCCATCCTTTTTTAATGCAGCCAATCGCCTCCAACATACCCGAGTAAGCTAAGGCACCGAGAGGCCAATAACCTCTGACAAATCAACATGCATGTAGATAAGCACGTAGGCTATTCGATCGGCTGGTTGAAAGGTGCAGATTTGTTTGCTCAGGTTCAGGACAGGCGGAACGAGCTGAATAAAATCGTCAGCAGCAAATACGAATCCTTGGTAAAAACTGCATAGTGTTTTGTTTGCACGTTAAATTTCATTGACATTTTAACAACTGAGACTCACCCATGCCAAATTATAAATAAACAGCTTGGGGTAAAAAGCCAACCCGCCAAACATTTTTTGCCCCTTTGTGTGTACGGCAAACGCAGTTGTCGAAAAAAAATCTCATTTATATGATCTAAGATAATATTGAATTTGTATTGGCTTCATTTCGCGGAATTTGGGGTAGAATATTCGATAATTCACAACAGATTCTTGCGGAAGCATGGCGGAACAAAAAAGGCGGGAAAAACATAAGACTTCAGGCGTGTAATTGTTGTCGAGATTGGTGTCGCCTGCGTCGCAACTCTCAATCATAAATGGCAAAAGAATTGCTAACCAACATTATTGTGAGAAAATTTAACCTGGCTCTGACTACCAGCAGCAGATTCGCTTTTGTGATTCATTCTCAGAATAGTTTGCACATTTAAATACAAAACGAATTTTATGTACCAAACGCACAAACACGTGGCCTGATGTGAATAAGCATTTCTTAAAAATTATGACTATCAAGATACCACACAAAATCCTATCCCAATATCTGCAATTGTCAAAACTATGGTCATACAAAATAAACATTAGAATTTCACCCTGAAGAAACAAAAAGCGAAGCAACGTTCTCGCTAATTATTGTTCGATTGGCAACACTAAACTTACAAAACAATTAAGGACTCTCTTAAGAAACTAAAATAAGTCTAGATTCTCCACCAACAATAACCCACGTGTCTTTTAGGCCTAGACACACCAACCAGCCAAACAATGAAACTTACTTGGACTTACGAGGTGACGACGGTAGTGGCGATAAATTTTCGAAACAACACCGCTGCGACGTAAAAACATTCACAGCAACTAATATATATCCAATGTGGTGTGGCGCGATCGAATATTCAAACTCGAGTCCTTCGACTAAACAATACGGGTTGCAAGCACACACGAAAATTAAAAAAAACTTTTTTTTTGACTGAATAAAAACCGATGTTTAAAAAAACCTATTTTTTTTCCACAGCGCGTCAAACGCACGTCTACAACGTCGAGGTTCGAGAGAGCGACTGACTCATTCAGCAACGGATGCGCGCATCATGCAGAAAAAGTTCAACGCGCGCGCGCGCGCACAAAACTTCGGCGGGGCGGACGCAAAAGTTGGTGTCGTCGCGAAAGTGAAACTACCGCTTGGTGGCAGCACCGTCCGCGGTGCCTCCCCACCCTCTGTGTGTTTGGCCAAGCACCGCGCGTCTCCGGCGCGACCTTGCGAGCTCAATGAGCGCAAGGTCGACGCCCTAACTTTTCCACGCAAACGCAAAAGTGAGAGAGAGCGCTCTCCGCTCTCGCTTTTGTCTGGACGGGCGGGGGCGGCGCGTTTGCAAATTTAGGCTAGGTCTACGTACGCCGAAGCGGGCGCCCGCCGAAATTTCGACAATTGGAAATAAAAATGCATTCTTGTTTCGACCAAACACACTGACAATCACAAAAACGTGGTCAGTTTCAATGAATGACATTTCCGAATAAAAATACTTCACTTTTGAACGTATTAATGCTGTAAATTTTAGCAGTCACGCAGTTGTCACGAGGGCGTGACACCCACCGTCACAAAACATCGAAAAGACGAAAAAATAAATACAAACAATATCGAGAGAGAAAAAAGAGGTGGAAATAAAGTTTGCGAAAACCGTGTGATTAATTAAAAATGAAATCCACTGGAATTGTGACTGTTCGGCATCGAATTGTCACAATTTCGTGACATGCTATCGTGACACTTTACGTGAAGCATCATTATTTTTGCTTACCTTTCAACTTTTATTTGAAGACCACAGTGAGACAGACAGACTACCGGTGAGGTTGATGTGAGCAGTTTTGATGATAACACGTTTTGTTTGTTTGTATTGTGGTTGTTGCAATCTTTGTCTTCTCTTTTGTGGAATTGATGTGACCAATAGTTGACAGTTTTATCGCCCTTTTGTATCTGCACGCGTGATCACACTAAATTCGGAGAAACGACTTTAGCACCAGTAACCAGTATTTTTAAAACAGTCCACACCATTTGCAACGTCCAGTTCACCGAGACACCGACTTTAATTCTAGACCGACCGAAGACAACGAGTGTCCGACAACGATTCCTCTCGTTATTGTACAGTTTCGATGACAGTTGATTTCGAGCTGGTGGTGGTGGTGGTGGTTGTGATGATTCTTTCTCCGTGTCGTTCGCCACGAACGCTCGAAACTCAGTATTCTTTAAATACGATTAAATATATACTTTAGGAAAAACGATTACTAAGTTTTATTTTTGTTTTCGAAAAAGTGGGAGAAGAGAGACGAGAGTATTTATAGAAGAGCGTAAATTTGGCGGGAAAATTCTAATCGAGAGATATTTGCCGTAAAACGGGGCAGAAGAAGTTGGAGCGATAAGACTTGAGATACAGACACGAGTACTGAGAAAGAGGACCGCTAATTATTAAGTTCTGACTTGCAGCAGAGACCGAAGTAAGTTTGACGCCGGAATGCGAGAGACATACAATAATAAGAGAGAGACCGAAGCAAAGTGTGTAGCAGCAAATGGTGGAGGTGGGGGGGGGGTAGGTTAGAACGCGCGTGCGAGAAAGGTAAAGGCCCGGAGAAATCGATTTTTGCAATTCCAGACTCGTCGGTCGGAATTCTATCCCCCGGCTCGTTCCAAGTTTTACGTGTGGCGTGGAAAACTATCTCTGGCGTAGACTCTCTCGCTCTCTCTATGTCTATACGTGTATGCGTACGTGCAACGGTTAGAGTGCTACAGAACTTTGGCATTGGCCATGACGAGGGGCCCGGGTGTTTGTTGCGTTTGTGCGCGTGCGCCGTTGGGCGCGTGCTGGTTGGTGGCGCTAGTGGCGCGCGCGCATCCCCCCCTGCACCCCCCCTCACTCCCCCACGCGCGCGCCGACGCCCGCCCAGACCGTACTTCGATCCGGGTCAAGAAACTATGTCCGGGGATGAAATAACTGCAGCGACCGGTGCGATATCGGTCGCACCACTTTTGAACGTCTTTAAAAAATAAAATCTTTAAAAAAATCATCCTATTCTTCGCATCACGTTCGCAGGAATGCGAAGATTCGATTTCATGAAAGTGGAACAATTTTTTAATTGAAACGTTTTCAATACGTTTTTTTCTTTTCTTTTGGAGGATTTAATTTCTTCGCAATGAAATTTCATGGATATAGAACACATCTTTAATCGAAACGTACGCAATTTTTTTTTTGCGTATTTTATTTTGCATGATGTGTGCATCAATTTCATGAAAATAGAACAAATTTTTATACTGAAACGTATACAATTTTGGTTTTTAAAGAGTATTTCTACGCATGATGCATGCTAAAAATTTGAAACTAGCGCAAGTACAAGAAAAATTAAACATAAAAAACACACATTCTAAATTTGACGTTGAATAGGTTGTGAATAATTATACACTACATGATTTATAATTGAAAACATTATACGCATATTCTAAAATTATTTTTCTTTTCTTTTACACTAATTTAGTAATCATTTTCTAATTCGGCCAATTTAAAAGCAAAACGGGTTGTGCTGCCTTAGCCTTGAATAAAAAATAGCCCCAAAACGAAAGAGCATCGGAACCCAGATTGCCAAAAGGACAGGTTGTATCCAACTGCTGCGCCAAGTTAAAAATAAATTTGAAAAATGGCGCATGATTAAAGCGTCACCGTCAGACGATGAAATTTGTTGCCCCGATCATTTATTTATATTTAACTTGCTCCCGCCATAATTAAAAATATGATAAACGTCACGCTACAAGGGTCTTTGTTCGTGGAGGAACGTCGGGGGATTTGTCGGGGGAACGGATGTGACTTATAAGAGGGCGGGTTGAGATGGCGATGGGGGGTGGCAGGGGTACGGGAAGACAGATTATTATACAGCATATATGTGTGTATATGGTCGCGTAAGGCAAACCGACGGAGTCTGCGCAGACCGAATGCGCGCCCCGAACGGACGACCATGTCGCCCATCCTAGTTGACGTCGGAAAGGGAAACTCGATTCATTCAACTAGCAAAGGTCATCGACTCAGACGAGTGTTATAAACTTGGATGAAAGCGGATCGGTTAGATCTGTAGGTGGTGCGCCCACTGTCTGCGAAACGGGCCGCACGTTCATTGCGGAGGGCCGCATTCCGAAAAGTTGCACACGCGCGACGCGTGAAAAGAAAACACACTGCAACCATTTTAACACGCTTTCTTTTCACGCAATATCAGTGGTTTTATTTTTTTAAGAGTCTCGTCTCGTCTCGTCTCGTACATCATGTACTAATTAGCAAATATTAGTTCTCAGATTTGTTTAGAATTGAAGTCGAAGATGCTTACTAAAAAGAATACGCGCACTTTCGACACTAATTTTGCTTATTCATAAATGATCACTCATTAATTCACCAATTAAAATGTTTATCAAAATGCATAGACACCATTCGGCGAATTAAAAATCATAATAATCAAAGAAGACTTGGTTCTATCGTCACAAATAGGCCCACCGATGGCATGTCAAAGTAAACAGTGGGGTGGACCTTATAGTCCTGCGAATAAAATTTCTGAAACAAACAGCTTCTAATTCATGTAATATGAACTATGGCAGTTAAAAGTAAATTGCCGGCCTACTTTTTACTTAATTTCCTATCACTGTAGTCAACCGCACTACATGCGTTTCTGTGCCACTCTTGGTGCGAGGAACTTCAAAATTGTGTTCATGCAATATACAAGTCGAACAAAGGGTTTCCTTGGATTATCTCACAATCTAATTTTAGAAGTCATTGGTTAATTAATTGACACTATATTAAGATATTAAGGTAGTTCATTCACGACGCATCGGAATTTTTTTAAATGCCACACCTAGTCTCTGACTGAAATAAACAAATACTACGAGTATTTACAATTTATAAAACTAATTAAAAAATCAAAAGTGATACTACAATTATATTGGTGCATTGATTATTGATGCAATATAGATTGATGATACTATGCAAAGTAAATACAATTTTGCACCCTAGTCACACTAATTTCCTTTTTCAGGCAATGTTCATGAATAAAAATACCTCCAATGAAATGAATCCCTCATGTGAAAACAAAAGTATCAGATGACTGAGCGTTCCTAAGTTTGTCGTTGGCCCAAAGAAGTAAACTAAAAAATAATTTTATGGGTTTGAACCCTTCCCACAACATAATAAAATAGTAAGTTATGCCAGGGACAGCGCCGGCAACAAACTCATCAAATAATAACTATTATTTACTAATAATATAATTATTTATTAATAATATAATAATAGAGTTTGTATAAAAAACATAAATAATATAAACTAAAATGCACTGCAACTGTCAAAAAATAAAAACCAAAATTTTAATAAAAACATTTTAATGTTCCTCGGGAAATGAGGATGTTAGAGGAATCTCGGTAAGTGTGAATCGTTCTTGTTTTTCGTCAGTTGCAGTGGTTTTCATTTTAGTTTATTCTTATTAAATACTAGTTATGCTATTATTTTATTTGAAGAGTTTGTCGCCGACTCTGTTCGTCTTTTTTCGTCCGGCGCTGTCCCGGGCTATTTATTATATATATATACACAAGACGTCATATTCTCATTATTTTTGCCTTCCCACAACAGGGGTATTCTTATATTGTCTGATTGAAAATAAATCCGAGTCATGTGAAAAGCTGCACCTAAAAAGGGTTCACTGACATCTGAAAAAGCTAAGCATGCGCTCATACTCGTGCATGTACAGCATGTATGCCTAAGAATGTCCATGTGTTGACAACAGCCAGTGCGCATTTATTGATGTAGGCAATAAAAATATCATCTGTACGATTTGTGGTTGACCATAGAGTTTGCCCCCATGCTGGGAACTCGATATGCGTATAATGTTGTTTTATTGCATGTTGATGAATACAAATTCGAACTCTGTAATCAGTGTTTGTCTATCTATCTATCACCCGAGAGCTGCCATAGACACTAAATGCGTAGGCCCTACGGCCTAGGCCTGTGCTGTAAACAAAATCTTTACATTGTGCAGTGGCAGACCAGCATGACTTGGTTTGAGTGTAAAGAGAGTCGATATTGCAAATTTGAGCTGATAAGGCGAACATTGAACGGTAGTGGTGTAATGGTTAGCGTGTCGATATACCTCAGTCGTGTCCTGGGTTTTGTCGGACTTTGCCCTTTCTTTATTTTATATAAAATATATATATATAATGTATAGATTTTTTTTTTATTTCTTGTAAAATAAAAAATATTTTCTTCGAAATATCTTCATATTTCGAAGAAAATATATATTTTTTTTAAATTTAAATTATTAATTTAAATTATTAAAAATAATTTCATGTGCATCATCGAAACGATTAGTCAATATTATTGTTTCACGATCGATCTCTTCACCTTTGCCTCCATTTAAATTCATCTACTATCTTTTTCTTTTCTACTAACACACAGTAAATTTGAAGCCCCCGACGTCTTGATTTAAAACCTTTAATGGCATTCGCGTATCAGACCCCAACCAAATAATATTTTGAAGCCAAACGAGAAATGTTCGATTTGTGTAAACACGGCTTTATAATGTATCTGATTCTTAAAAGTCGTATAGAAAATGACATATGGTCGCTTGCATGCAGTAGTTATCCAGTCACAAACAGGACGGCCTCGTACGGGTTATCTGGATATTATCATTTCTCTATATGTACGTTTTATATTTCCTTATGTACAGACTGACTAATTCATGTCCGTATTCACAAACGCGAAATAGTGGCTTCACACATTCCAGCGAGTGACGTACACACGTCGGTTGATTCACCTCTAAACTAGTTACCATTTTTAAGTCACCTGACCTGACTAAAGAAAGTCAATATTTCCAATGTTCAGTGAGCCCCCTAGACGATTGGCATTGATGGTCACGTAAAAAATGTTAACCATATACTGTCTTCATGTACTACTATATAATATATAGCACCACATAATACAGACGTAACTGCATGTAGCTTGTCTAAATGGCGGTGGCCGTCGACACGAACATCTGTGTCCAAGTGTACGTATATCTACCGATAACATATTTTGCGAAAAGTGAATGAACGTTTAACACAAACTGCTGAATAAACATTTTATCATCGCGCCGGGGTCTGAACGTCCATCTGGCACTAGCAGCGCCACCAAGCGGGTGCACATTGCACGAGTCAAGCATCTAGCTTGATCTTAAATGTGCTGTACATGTGCATTGTGAAAATTCAGTACTCGTGTTTGGACCAACATGTTTTCGCATTTTAATCAACTCAAATAGCATTAATATACTTGTATACTGTTTTCCAATTAATATGATTGAGATTTTGAAGATAATTTGATGATGGTCGCTCCGAAATGCTAATCAAATTGATTTTTTTTAAAACAGCGACACTTTCTATTTTGGACGTGAGATGGCCCTAGTGTCAATATCGGTAGGCTACATTATTCAACACGCAGCTGCAATGATTTAAACTTCGAAGGTCGTTCAAGCGCGTAGGTAAGGGGTGGATGTCGATCACGTCAAGTTGGATCGATCAAAATGTCCCGGGCAAATGAATAAAGATTATAATTTGATGATATTTGATCGCTCGCCGGCGCGCAGAATTTACAGAAGTTTATCGGAGGTTGGACTCGAGCTGTGCTTTAGCTTAATGAAGATAATCACTGCTCTTGTTCATTGTTTCCAGTGCGAATCCAAACTGATAGTTGATATTTTTTTAACTGTTCAATTTCCAATTTAAAAAAAAATTTACTCCGCCTGATTGTCTCAATTTCTATTCGTATAACAATAATTGTTTCGCATCTGAAAATGCTGTAGTTTGTTGTCAAACTTGATAAAGAGTGTAACTTCGACATTCATTCGGCATTTCGGCGTTTTTTGTCCAACTATTTTCGCATCTAAGATATTTCGATTAGGATAGGTTTGGCTTAGGTTATTTTTAAATATTTAGAAAAAGCAGTTTTTACTTCAAACGAGTTTGATTCAGTGACGACTTAGTTCATTTATCATTTCTAAGCTGACTGCATTCCTCACGAAGAAAAAAATCACGGATCAACAGACAGACATTGGGGCGAGATCGAATCATGTTTGCAAGGCACGAAGAAGACTCGAGACAATTGTCCTTTCTTGTCTTGACATAAAACTCCATCTCCCTACTCAATCCATTTACTTATTTTTCTTTTTTTGAAAAATAAACAACTAATTTCTGAATCAGAAATATACGAATAGATGGCGCCAGTGACGCAAACGACATTGTCAATCTAAAAGGCTTCATGATAGCGAACTTGAAAGTACGATATCTAGTCCAGTGCAGCGCTTGGCGGCTGGCACAGAGGGAAAGGAATCAAATCTAATTACATGGATCCATTTTCGACCATTTTCAATGCTCAAGCAACGCGCATGCGCCGTGGAATCCTTCCCTTCCTTCCCCTCGAGTTATTTTGGCCTTCCAACGGCGGTAAGAACAAGATCTGCGGTTCCCATTAGGGCGCGACGACGTCTTGTAAGCCACGGCCGATACCTGGTAAATAAGAGGATCAGAGTCGGCAAGAAGACATCCGGTTCTCGTGTATTAAACCGTTGCGCCGATACAACTGAAACAATATTGACACGGGCTTGGTGCGCCAGCCTACGAGTACAATCGCCAGAATCTTCAACTACAGCGGGACCACTTTGGTGGCGCGACCTTTCAGTGAACGATCTCGCGTGATTTTTGCGAGTGAGCGTGTTGCGACCCTGGTGCGACATCTGAAAGTGGAGCGACCTAATTTAGGTAAAGTCGGTGTACCGATCACCTAATTCACTCTAAAGTGATGAGACCATCTACCTTTACAATTCAGAATGACATGTCTTCGCAAATGAGCACATATATTTCGCAATAAAAGACGTTTCAATATTGATGATTGTTCTTGAGAGGGCTTCGAATTTAGCCGAACCTGACCAAGACATCCGTAAAGATGTATTCATTTAAGGATGTATTCACCTTGCGACCAAATTCTAAAAATTGCTAATCAATCAGGAAGAATGCAGTGTTGTGGTTGAATTTCAAGTACTTAAGGGTCATCTTTGGTAAAGGGGCGGGTCACCCGATGGTGATGTCGGGCCGGATACGGTCGCATCCAGAGATCTCGAGAGCTTAAGTTCAGTTGCCATTTACGATAAGACATCTGAGGGCACATTCAGGACCAACGACAGTTGCTACCAATAAACATTTCATAGGCCACATAAAAACCAATGCAAAAACTGCAGAGATTTGCCGACGTTTACAAGCAACTGACTCATCTTAGCGGCTACACCTTATTATACTGTATCTGCTATTGCACTTATTTCATATACAGAGAGTCTGTATAAAAAAGAGGGCCTTAGGAGGATACAAGATTGCGTCCATTGACACCACTCATTTATATTGCTTGTATTTGTTGGAGCATTGATCTCGCACAATTTAGGGAATTTTAATAAAAAATTAAACTATGTTAACTGAATGCGATGTTAAGGATAACATGTAATAAATAAATGTAATGTGACGTCTGAATTGGCAAAAACGATGTGTCTCATAAGCGTAACTAAGGATTCCGTTTCTAGATGAGCCATCAATCTGGCAATGATTATTATAATAAGGATTGTAACAACGAAAAGGATTATAATAGCCACTGGTCGTCCAATTACACGTGTAAGGTCGTTACAAAATCTAGTTGGAATTGTTCAAATGACCACACGGACTGAGGGGTGAAAGGGGAGGGGGGAAGGTTAGTATAAATGCACAGATCAATTTATCGGTTTGGGAGCGAGCCCGCCATAAACCAAGGGTTTTACGGCCCGAGCCGCCAGACCGAAAACATCAAAATAAAAATAGACCTGGGGTGCAATATGGCTGACCAGAATTACACACACACACACAGTTCCCGTTCGTGTTTGCAGTGAACGCGGATCGATTCAGTTCATTCGGAAAAACAACTTTCGATTTCCCGTTTATCTGGCAATTTCGATTTCTATCTTTGCTCGAAGGTAATTTTACGACACGGTGTTTTTACGATATCCGCCATTACACATCGACACCCCTTCTTCCGGTTCCGCGATGACATCATAAAAAGGGGGCAGGACGGAGAAATTCTGAGCCCCATTCCAGGATCCATTAAAGGTTCGAGCTTATGACCTCCCGAGACCCTGAGCTCAGTCCAATAAAAACAGGATTTAGTTAAACACTCAAAATGGGTCCTATTTGCATCGTGTCGGGGACACAATCGGCAAGGTCGTTACAAAATCTGGTTGGAATTGTTGTACGAGTACGGAACATCGGGAAATGAGTTTTATATTCGCTAAGAAGAATAATATATTTTTTAAAGGAGAAAGGATTACGTTGTACCTGTGAGAGTACCACCTAACACCACCTAACAGACCACATTTTCTGGGCTTTTGCTTTTGCGAATATTCTCACGATGTGACTAAATTGTCTAATGTGACTAAATTGGAAGAGTTCGAGAAATGTTGTGCTAGAAAAGCGCTATCAAAAACATTGTTAAAAATTGGATCCGTCCATCGAAGGATGGCTATAAATATACCAAGGATATCACTTTGTAACACTTTATGAGGGGTGATGTGAGACGATACATATTGTCTGCACTTGCGCATAAATCATTATTTGGAAAATAATTGAATGTTTTAATTTTCAATTTTGCGAACGAACTTTGGATTTTTTTGCCAGTTGTCGGCACATTAGCAGACGTACGTTCATCCACCTACTGAAGATTTTGATAAAAATAGCTAGATACAGAGTATTATAGGAAGATGTTAAAGTAACACGTCAAAACCGTTATTAACAAAAAACATTGTTAAATGAAAATATGTTACTATGGACATTTAATATCAGTCACAGCATGAGAATATTTTTCAATATACTTAATGCGTGTGCCGAAACAATAGGCGGAAACGGGATAAGAGAATCGAAATTGCGTGGAATGAAGTAGCTAGATTCTAAGAATTCGTGGAATGAATATAATTTTCTAATAACATTTTTAAAATTTTCGTATAGACGCGGCTTTGGTCTGAAGCAAGCGTCAAAGAGAAGTAGTCTGCTGCGACAAGATTCACAAGAGCAAATAAAGGTCTCGAGGTCTGTGAACCTTCTGGAGGTTCCAATGACAATCATAGACATCTGAACATCTACGGGCCGTAGTTTGGTCCTCGCAGTTCACGAATCCTATACGTGTATACTCTGCGGATAATCTACATGAATAGTGATCTTGCTGAGAAGATAATAAAATTCCTTAATTCGGCGTTAACATCACAAAATATTCATTTACCTAAAAATATTTGTATTATCTAATTTGATCAATCATCGATGGCCAGAAAAAATATAAATGTACAAAATGTGAATTTTATATTTTTAGAAAATCAATATGTCGATGGATCTCATGAGGATGAAGCGATTTTTTAAATTTGATTATGACTGAACGGATAACAAATTCCACCACATCGTCAATATAACGAAGTAAATATTATCGAATTACCACCAAGACTTGTCTTTTCCGTCATGTCGGCTACATGAGATCAATTAGAGGGAATCAACCCACCTTAATTGAAGAGGGAGTGAGAAATCGAATTTGAAATCATAAAAAATAGTCGATATCACCGACCGAACGAACGAAAATCATCGCTATTCGATAGAAGGTGGAGAGTGAAACTGATGAAGGTTGCCCCTTATAAAGACACCGCTCCGCGCTACGACGAAGCTGTTGGTGATTGCCTCATACAAGGGTAAATAATAGAGTTGTCCCACACTGTTCACGTTTAAGAAAAGCTAGACAAATCGTGGGAAGCCGATACATAAAAACATACATTTTAATTTATCATTCGGTGAAACCTATCCATTTGGAAGGAAATTCACTTTTATCGCTAGGATACTTTTTCGAAAAGTGCATAAGAAAAAATGATGAATATTTTCTTTTCATATTGGTATTAAAGTTATTGTTGGCCAGGATATTTTTTCTCAGTGATGTTATGCAATCATACCTGTATTTACGAAGCGTGTCTGCGCCAATCAAAGAGAGAAAAAAAATTGTACGATTATGTAAATACATAGGTGAACGCATACCTTCGGAAAGCGGGACAGGTTCGACCATAAAAATACAAGTTTTGAAATGCCAAACACGAAAATGAGCTTTTCCCTGATAACTGCACCGAAATTTAAATATTTTCTTGGGAATGTCCTGTTTTGAAGTTGCATTCGGCAGTTCCGATATTCCCTCATGTCGCATTTTCCGAATCCGAAGACTAGTTGTCGAGAGAGAGAGAGGTGCAATCGCTTTCGGCAGAAAACACAAAAGATAGAACAAAAAAAGAAAAACACAATTCCATTTTGACACTCTAGATACTTGAGAAAATTTCCATAAAAGTTCATCTTCGACTTCGGCTCGTTTCGAACGCATGGAATTTAGGGTCGCGATCTTGTTGGTTCAGGTGAACGTGAACGCGTTGGTATGTATAAGTAGCCTGCAAAGTATCTCAACACACCACCTGTGAAAAACTGCCTCCAGAAATTTACTACCTGAAGTACGTATTCACAGAATTACCAAATTAAAAAAAATCTTACATATACTACAGTATATATCAAATTCATTACCATAACGAATATTACTCGGGTGAAGATAATTTAGTTTAAGTATTCAATAGAGAAAAGAAGTGCCAAAAGTAATTCAAATTCTAGACAACCAATATCTTAATGAAACGGAAATGACTTTTTTAAACGTGATATCCAAACAAACGTTTGCGAGTACGCTCTACAGTACAAATACAACTTTTTTCAAAACAACAACTCATCTCGTATTTAAATTTTGCATATTTTATTTCCAGATTCGTTCATTAACCCCACACCTCCATGTATATCACAAAAAAACGAGACACATTACACGAGTTGATGCACTGGGTGGAGAGACGATAAAAAAATTGCTAAAAAAAACTTTAGCCAATTCTAAGTCATTTCATCCAAGAAATATATATTTTTTTCAATTTTTATTTAACACTGAGTTTCAGATTCGCTCACGCGCGCTCTTACGCCGGCTCATTGGTGCGCATGCGCCAGACTCTTCTTTTGACGACGCTGCAGCAAAAAAAAGCGGCTGCGCAAACTCCGGCAGCCAATCACTGAACGAGTCTGGGCACCAGATCGAGCATCACGCATTTCAGAACATCCGCAGTTCGCGCGCGCGCGAAACGGGGAAAAAGAGAGCATTTTGCGTATTTGGGGAGATGGCGCGAAAAAGTGCAGAGGATAGCGGCTACGCTTTCCTGGTGTCGACGGAGCGCCATCCCTCCTCCTCCCCCGCCACCGCCGCCATCACCAGAGGAGCGCGCATGCGCGTTGGCGTCGCGCCAGGCAAAATTTCCCTCCCCAACTTCTTTGACCCTCCGTCTGGCGGCGGTGATAGTAAAATCGATAAAACGCCAAAAGCTCGGTGAAACAACATCTAGCAGTGCATTCACCTTCTCAGTCGTCTGATCAATTCGCCTTTAAAGTGGATGGACCCGGGCTGTCTGCTCGGTTATCCGAAACCAGACGGCTTGAGGCGGGGGAGTGAAGTGGCGGAGGAAGTGGGGGCAGCAGTTGGGGGTGGACAAATGTCGCCTGACCACCATCCAAAACTGCCTGGAGATTGTTAAAAACAATCATTTTATGACCACATCATATGAACAAAAATGTCAGTATTGAAATACTATTGAAAAATTAAATTAAAAATTGCTCTTCGCGACATCTTAATCATCTAACGGTGTAACTTACACAGGGTATACACCTGAAACAATTAGTCGAATTACTGAATTTCCTATTTGCACTATTACAATTACTCTGTACATTTACAATATGTACTCAGCTATCCAATCTAAAAACTTGATTACTGATACCATATAACCATTCGCTTTAGCTAATAATCGTTGACTGTGTCAAAAGCTTTTCGAAAATCTAAGAAAATCATATCTTGCTGTAAACGTCCATCCAAGGATTTCTGAAGGTCATGGGTGAAAATGATAAGCTGTGATTCACAAGAACGTCCCTTCATAAACCCATGTTGCGCATCATTAAGGGCATTATTTCTAACAAGATGCTTCATAACATTGAAAAATATTATATGTTCTAATAATTTGACAACAACCGAGGTACGAGAAACTGGCCTGCAGGAGCAGACTTTTTCCCTTGGACAAAAATTGGACAGACATTGACCAATTTCCATGACTCTGGCAAGAGTCCTTTATCAAGAGATTTCTGAAATAATTTGGTTAAATACGAGGAAAATTCTGCTGCCATTTCATGAAGTACGAGAGTTGATACTTCATCTGGTCCCAGAGATTTAACCCCTTTAGCTGGGCCAAAACTTCAGCTTCACGCGCTACTTATAACCTTGTGATAGTCCTTGGGACAATTTCGAGTGAAAATTGGAATGACTGTCTGAGTTTCAGAAGTAAAACCCCCTTTAAATTTAATTTTTTAATTTTTAAATTACAGAATATTAGATAGTTCTACCTACTGCGCGTTGGAATCGTGATCGAAAAAATATCTGTCGTTGTAGAAACTCTATGAATCCTTGGTGTCAACGATTTGGTCAACAACTCCTGTCAACTGAAAATAACTATCGAGCGATGCTCTGACAATTTCGAGCACAACAAACAAACCGTGGCCGTCGACCAGAGAGCGCGTTGGCCTCAACATTTATCGATATACGATCGATACTGGGAGAGCGAAAGAGAGTGGGATAGCGTTTTGTACTCACGTATACTGTATGTGTGCATGGGGAGTCGCATTGTCATCGCTCGGCATGCTCCCCCCACCCCCTCCACATCCACATCATCACCCCACTTCCCTCACCCCGCCCACCATATCGTTTATAATACATATTCGTGAGACCCGCCACCACCACACCTCCACCACCCCTTGATAAGTCTAGATATACAGAACACATTCGTGCATTATGTTACACAACACTCTGGGTGGTCATCTATGACGATCGAATATTTCACATTTTTTCCACCGTGGTATTGTCATTTTGTTTAGTATGCACGCTCACGGACAATAACAGATTTCAAATCGATACGCTGGTGATTTTCTATTGACTTTCTGGTTTAAAAAAAACTAATATCACGCATGACGAGTAAGAATTTTTCTCGAAACTTCTTGAAGATATCGGAAATTTCGAACACAATGCCTCCATGTGACTGTATTTTATACTAGTGCGTTGGATTAGTCTCGAATATTCGATCCCGGGGTACTACTGGTGAGAATGTGCCCCTCGCATAGTGCCTAAGCACTAAGAAGGGGTCAGAAAATTCTGTAATACAGTGACTAGAGTGAACGGCAAAAATATATATATATTGGGACAGTCTCTATAGATGTCGAATCGGTTTTCGGGTCCCGGGAAGACGTGTGTTGCGCATGCGAGCGCGATCTATTGCATATACTGTATGTTCTCAGCAGACAGATGCGACACGGGAGATGTAACCGGAGTGGCTGGAAGCTGCGCCTGGCCAGGTGCGCATGCGCCGGATGGATCGGAGAAAGTTTCTTTCCACAAATTGAGCGAATATTATCGTCGTTCCCGCTGTACAATAAATAGGTTTATATATATATTAAGTTTTTTCGAAATTCAAAAAAAAAATTATACATATATATATACTGTATGTGTGCGTATATATATGAGCGGCATGAGCGTCAAATTCGACTACGCATGCGCCAACAGTAGCCAACCACCGTGATATCGACAGCAAATCGAATTCTGCTGCATGGGGCGTCAAGGTACGGGGGTGGGGTGGGGCATCGGTAAACGGGGATTCAGGGTCATCGTCCTGACGTACACTGCAAAACGAGATGACCAAAAACAATGCAACATATGTTAAGATGCTTGAAGCGTCATCAATTGTGTCTGAAAAATTAACAGACTGGCGTTACGTGCTTTTGTCATTAAAAAATTATAACTACGAGTTGAATCAAGTAAAATGCAATTTATGCAAAAAAAAATTGATCGCATTTTTAATAATAACTAACCGCTTAAACGATTTTTCAGCGACATTTGATACGAAATTCCAAACGAAAAGACAGCAAAATTGGCAATTTCACGCCACAATTTCTTCTAACGAATCATTTTTTTAAAATTCTAAAGTTGAAATGAGAAAGGAAAAATTTTATTATTATTTATATTTATAGCTAGGATGATAAAACACCGGCAATCTCCCTTTTGTTATATATTTTGTTATACCTGTAATGCCAACAATTGTGTTGGGAAATTGAAGACGCCGAGTCGCGACAATTTGCAGTGCGTATGGCTCATCGCGATGCGTTATGGGGGGAGACTATGTATGTCTGGGTTGGCGGAGAGTGAAGGGGAATGGGGGATAAAAGGGAGAAAGGAGGGGCAAATGGTAGGTGATGGAGGGGATTGGGGAGAAAAGGGGTTCGGAGGGCGTAATACGGGAGATGACACCCCTCTAGGTGAATGACCGAAGCGAACCGGAGAGAGAGAGAGAAAGAGAAGGCTTCCGAGGAGGAAGGTGAGGGGGTAAATGAGGCATGGCGTGTATCCATCATTTCTCCCCGCTCCACGTTCCGTGATTCGTAATATAGTTTGCCGGGTGCCAGTTGGATGTACGTGGAGAAACGAGTCAGCCATCAAAAAACTCCAGGTTTAGATTTTCGATTGTCATGAACATCTCAAACACCTTTTAAACTTCAAACCAACAATACTATAGAAACACAAGATACGAGCATTTAGCAATGTGTAGAAAAAATAACCGGAATTCAAAAAATGTGTTTTAAGCGTACAAAACAAAGTCTAAAATGGATTTTATTCTCTGAAATATTAATTTGTCAACTTTGTGACTGTGGCATGTTAAATGCTGATGTAAAAAGAGCCAAACTTAACTTGAGCAGCATGAGTTGGTCTCAAATTGCTGCGCCATCAACGATGTTACGAGCGTTAGAGTTAAATAAAATGCAAAGATGAGCATATGTATAAGATATCGTTGCAAGAAGTAATACTCTACTGTTAATCGACATGTTTATTAATTTTTTACATTTAGCCAGGACAGTTTAACGAATCGTTTTACAAATAAACGCGTTTATCTGTCCAACGCGCCCCGGATCAATAATTCCGTGATCCCAGTATGGAAAAGTAAAACTGTGTATTCCGTTTGTCGGGAGACCAGCTAGCTGAAAAGGGGAAAAATGCTGTTCCGAGTCCACCATGCGTTCTGCTTTTGAATTCAACAAAAAGGTTATCGTCTTCTCAAGCGAAAAGGGAGGAAAAACCTCCATGGTGACCCTACGTGATCTCTCTCGCTCTCTTTTCGCATAGGACCAAACTTGGAATTGGTCCAGCGCCAAATTCCGAGCACTGGCGTTTATCGATTAACGGATTAGCCTATTTCTCTGCTCTGTCAGTCTCATCCAACATGGGCTTGATAAATAGACGTCCTACTTGACAACGAACTATTATCAGTTACATATCAATGAGTGGAAATAAAGCAATATTGGTGCAGCCGAATTATTTAAAATTGAGAATTTAATTTTAAACGTGATACAACAAACATTATATTCTAATACATTTTAGACCGCATAATTTGTCAATTTCATATTTTATAGCAATGCAATTTCGTATACAAATTTAACTTGTGAATCGCCTCGAGAGGGCTGAATTATTTTTGATGTTTTTGTTTTGTGATTGATCGAGGCGATATTTGGTAACGATATACTCGAACTGATAATTTCATTTACACACACAAACAAACAAAAATTAGTAATAATACCCTGTAAAAGCACTGGATACATTTTACGCGACATTTGATCTCTCTGATACCGTGGATACAACGACCACTATGGCGGAAGGCTATTTTGGCATCCCCCGGCCAGCTCGCCTCAAGCACTTTGTAGTTGCATGACGTTGCTGATTTAATTAACGAAATAGGATAGGCGCAGGAGAGAAGAAACTAAAGGGTGACTTTTTGCGTACCGGATGTGTGTATGTGCATGTAACGCGGCGTCTTCCTAGCGCCGAAATTGCGGCATTAAATCTGATTAATTCGCAATAGTCGCCCGAAGAAGACGTTTTCGTGTGTAATATAGGCACATTGGTTAAGAGGCCTTACATCAACGACGTTCAAGGGATAGAAAACCAGTCCCATTGCATGATCACGGCCAATCGAGATGCCGTCTTTTGCAATGAGACCTTGCGTCACGACCAAAATAGGGACATTTATTAGAAGAGTAGTCAATAGATCATACATAATCAATGACATGGAAGGTATAGAAAGCCATACCCTTCATCGCAAGATCATTCACAACGAGCAGTCGATATTTTAAACCAAGCATTCAGTTCATTCTAGCTAATGGTACTAGTTAATGAAACTATCCGATCAAAAAAGCTCTAAAGGTGACTGTCAAATGATTGAAATTTGTGGTTCGATGAACCACAATTGCAATATTTTTCAACTTTGCAACTCGTTGGATAGTGCGCGTAAGTCGAACGCGTGACCCTAATGCAGTGGGCCAATAACAACACTAACGGGGTATTGACGTCATCATACAATCTCACGATAATGACAGACGGGGGAAAAGTGCCGAATGGCGATTCTTCTATTTTTCTTTCTGGCAGAAGCTCTATGCTTAGACATGTACGTCTTTTGAATAATTGAACGGCTCTCAGACTGATTCGCTCGCCAATCTCTATTTTATCTGCCCAAATATTCCAACCCCATAGGTGCGGCGTGCGTCTCAGCCAATCCACGAATAATCGTTGTTGCTCGAACTGTGTTGCCAGATAACAAACAAATAAAACCACACTACTAAACGGGAAAATAAACCCTTTTCAAAGAAGGAAATTCTACTCCTAGCAATAAAATGAGCAGGCATACCAAAGTCTACGAAATGAAAGAACATATAACTACTGCATCCGCGAATGTTCAATGAACTCTCCTTTGAGTGAAAGCTATCTCATCTTAAAGCCGACGAAGAATCACAAATATACAGGGTGGCCTAATTGAATCGAATGAGATTTCGCACATTTATGTATGCGAGTGTGACGTCATTGTTTTGCTTTGCGATTCTAAAAGTGGCGTTCAGTGACGAGAATTGCACCGCGATATGTTTTTACATAATGTTTTTAAATAAGTCTACCAAATTTAAAATACTACAAAATTGTTTTTACGTAATATTTTTTTAATAAGTTCGATTATTATAAAATGTTAGAATAATTAAGACAACTGTATCCCCTTTCGAATTCCGAGTCTAAAATTTCAATTTTCAAATTTGTCACTATTAAAGTTTTAGAATCGCCAAACAAAACAATGACGTCACATGCACCATGGCAATTCAAAAAGGAATGCATTGCTAATAAGTGTGCGAAATATCATTCGATTCGAATAACGTTTTCCAATTTTAATTGTAAATTTTAACATGCTCCTTTTGTTTTAGACCACCCAATAGAAACAACTACTGTTTTTGGAACACTGTTGTACGAAAATTGAAAATTTGATATTGCAAAGAGCTAAAACTAATTAATTTTAATTTTTTCTTTTCCACAAATGTAGATTTTTTTATCTCATTTCTCGAAAATTCAGTTCCCTTTATTGGTTGATCCTTGTATTTAGCGTTTCCTCGACATGAGTTAGTTTTAGGCAAAGAATGTATTTCTATTTATTTACTTAGCAAATTGTTCGCAAGGCCTAGTCTATCCAAATGAAAATAAGACGCCACCAAAAGAATAACATTTCTCTTTGTTCATTCTCTTGTATTTCAGAGTGGCACCGCCGCCGCAGTAATGGCAGCACCGTCGCCGCCCCCCGCCCCCGCCGCCGCCTCCCGCGACCGGACCAATGACGGCGCACTACGACGTTGTCTCGCCGACCGGAGAGAGAGAGCACTGAACTCGGCACTGCTGCTGCAGTCGACAAAGTGACAGCTACAGATTAATCGCTAAAATATGGGCAGGGTGGTGGCGGTGGCAGAAGCGACGCCGGGCGGGCCGGGGACCGTTTTTGGCGGCCGCGGCGCGAGGGAGCGCCGGCCGCGGCACTCCCACGCCAACATCACAGGCTCGCTGGCACACCGGTCCCTGCCAACCGGCGCCGTCGGTCGCGTTCCGCATTGGCGACGCGCCCGCCTGGGCGGAGTCCGAGGCACTGCACCACCGCAGTTACCCAGTCTAGACTCTGTCTCGCCCTCTACAGGGATTTACGAGTACTAAGAAAACGAGTGGACGGGCGTAGCTTGGAATATCTCTACGAGAAACGCTTAAGGATGTGAGAGGTCGTAGAGCCGGAGTCAACAGTTGCATATATGTGTGCGACAGTGCAGACAATACAGTAAATTGCACAACACCACTAAGAGGATGAGATTCGTAAGAATTTCTTTTTAAAAAAACTAAAAATCACCAACAAAAATGAGAGAAGCAAATATCCTTGTATCTCCTCAGAGCCTAAAACACCACCTATAAACTAAAATTATGCGTGTATTTAAAAGCCAGCGCCTCCTCGGACTCGCCCTAACCACCAAATTCGGTGAATGATTAAAGATAGCTTTAAAGAAGTACGAAATCGTTTTTAATTAGTTTCATTTGCGATTATTCTATTTTTTTAAATGACTATTCTTAGGGATTAGAGATACGATCGATGCTGGCTTTCAAATGCTTTTGTAGCATGTCTAACAATGGTGTACAATGTACGGACTGAATTTTTGTCAGAGTCGAATGAGTAGTTCATGCTCATCACAAAAACAACTTCCAATCCAACTTCCTGCGCTGCAGTCGCAAACTGATTCAGAATAGGAGAAACAAAAGCACGGATTCATAGACGAAGGAGACACATTTTCATGTCGCTTTAGAAAAACGCTCGACAACTGACGTTTTAAGCTAAGACGAAAAAAAGTAGCGAAATGACGACGAAGATAAAAAATAGGAGTACATTTGTTTAGCACAAAATATTGATCTGCCAATGTCGGTATACCATGGTGAACACACGCCAACCGACGAAAAGCAGACTGGTGGATCTCGTATAGGTTTGGATCAAGCGTTCTCACATTATGTTAAATTAAATTGTGGTAATTAAATTGTGGTGTACAAGGATGAGACAGGGAGCGCACGCTGCAAATCAAAGTGACATTTCTTTCGCGATCCCTCCCCATCATTTAAGTCGCGCCATGGATAAGATGAAACAGAAATCAAAAAACGAAAAAACTTAATTCCATCTATTTTGAAAAATGATGTGCATCGTCATGAAATACGAAATTCAAGAGAGAAACTTCGAATTTCTCCTTCACATGAATTTCTATCTCTTCTGTATTTAAAGAAGCAGCGATAAGAGCACCTGTAACTGTATTATAAGAAAAAAATCTAAAATAAAAACAAAGCGCCCCATTTTAAGTGATGTTCTCCCACTTCTAACACAAACAAATCATGTCTGAGTGGCGAACGAAAGATATACGAGCTTATTAAAAATCCAACATTCCATTAGGGCTTAGATGGTTTAGATTAAAACCCAAAAGTGCAATTACGCGAGGAAACCGAAGAAGAAAAAAAAAACATCACCTCCCAACATATTTTTGGACACCGTTGCCGAGCGAACAATAGTGCTTCTTGTGCACTTTGCGGAAATGGTGGCATTATTTCAGTTAGGCCTGCACACGGAACCAGAGTTCGTAAGTATGCCCAAGTGTTCGCGTCAATGCACACTAATGAGTCGTTAAAGTTTTCTTCCTGGGGGAGGGGTTGGAGCGGGAGAAGCTCCGGGTTCTATCAGACTATCGATAGCAACACGGGAAGTTTCAAAAAGCGAAGGCAACACGATTTTCGTGCACACAAAAAGTGTTAGTGCACAAAAACAGGAGTTTTGCAGAAAAGGGCGGAGGCGTTAAAATTGCGTTTACCTGAATAAAGAGAGTGAGGCACGAGCTCATATTAAATTTACAGACGCCATGTATGAGTGGATAATCGTCACAGTTCCAAAATTCTATCCTTCTAAACAGTCAATAACCAATTTAAAAGTAGGGTTGCCTTCTAAGAACAATTTCTATGCTATTGATTTTCCAAAATACTCGTACTTCCCGAGAACCTAATTTGTTCCCATTTTAGGAACTATTCCTTCATTTTCAAATATAGGTTAATGTAGGCTATATAAATTGGAGAGAAGCACAAATTATATTTCAAACATGATGATAACAATATAATCGCCTTTATAATTTTGCAGACAAACTGTAAAACGCACTTAAAAAACTTAACAGTAAAACATTAAAATAAATTGAATAACCGCGAATGGTTCGCCTCACAACGAATTTTTAAGAAAATCAGACAATAAATATGAATTTTAGGAATTCCATATTTCAAATAACCATTTTCGTACCATCACATTTGTGTATTTATTAGTTACTAATATTAATCAAGATAAGGGATGAGCGGAATGCTGGACGCAAAACCAAAAAGGCGATAAGATTAGGCGAAACTCTTCTAATATAATAATAGTTATTATTAAAATATACTATTATTTAAAATGAAAAAATTAAACCAGAACACCGTGGGTATTAGTAATAACTATCTGGACATTAGTAACTAATATTAATATTAATGTACTCGTTACAAGTATTAGTGCAGGCTTTAATCAAATGTAATGGGAAAATTCGAGGCATCCGTTATTTGAGTGTGTCGCCCATTCAGCAGGAAAGTCATTGTTATCGTCAGCCTAAAAACCCATTTCCAGAGTGGAAGGTGGGGTGAGAAAGCGAAACGCCCCGGCAACCCTTTTTGTTTAATCTAGGCGAGCGTGCGCAGGACCGCCGCCGCCGTCGCCTCCGAATGGGTTTATCCCCGTGAGACTCGCCGAGAACAAAACCATCAATACACCGGGCCCTTGCGGGAAAGCCCACTAACGCATCGCTGCCCTACATCGAATGCCGACACGCCTACGAACCGAGTGCCTAGGCAGAGGCCTTTGGCGCAAGCACTATATGCACATACTATACGGTGTGGGTGGCCCAGGCAGCGGGTTAACCTTCCACCCTACCCCCCCCCCACCCCACCTTCCTGATTACGATGCACTTCGTTGAAAATGCACGGCACGCTACTTCAATTTATTTATTTATTTACATTCGGTTTCGACGCCTACTTGGGGAGCCGCTAAGTCCACATAAGCCCAACCATGTGACATAAATATTTAATGCTGTTTAAACGCAACGCCACTTTAAAAAAAAAAATCCGGTTCGATTTTGAAGGCGATGATCAAAATATAATGGCGGCTCTCTCGAATTTGTTCCCAGCACACCACCATACAGAACAAAACAGTTCTGATTCTGAGACGGATCATAGTGAACTAAAAAAAAAGATTATATTAAAACACAGAAATATTTAGACATTTTTGTTGTTCTATTCGCTGTGTTTGTCTGAAACGATTGCCTTTTATTAGAGATTGTTTACTGACAGGAACAACTTTCGATTGTAATTCGTTTCGCTACTCAAACGAATAAGGAACCTTGGCAGATCTATTTTGGGATAATTAGTTTTCGCAGCGTGGTTCGCGAGTATGGCGGTTTTTCGAATCGATTACCTTTTGATAGGCGACGGGCGAAATCGATCGATCATTCGATCGATGATTCGCGCTTTGTCTAGTTGAGGTACTAATAGATATTCCGAGGTTTTCCAATTTGTTCGAGTCACATTTGGGACACGATAGACAGTAGGAAATATTTCAAACTGACCGTTACAGACAATTGCGAACCGCTAATGACAATTACATACCGTTGCAGATGCATTTTAAATAATTAAATTTAGATATACAGAGATCTTTGATCTTCCAGTTTGCCCGAAACTGGAAAATGTTTACATTGACATTGTGGACATTTCGGCTTTCACTCATTTACGAATAATGCAAAATTTATAATTTATGCGAAAAACAACAGAAATATTGACTAAAGGCTAGTTCACATGTGCAAGTTCTTGCAAGGCAATTCGACATTCTCTTAAGACACACTTCGTAACTGACATCTGTGTTCATGAAAAGTTAGCAGAACATGGAATATCGAAAACTATTCATATCGTTCTCACGAAATTTAGCTATCATTTGAGTATCATTTCCAATTTTAATTCGGTAAGGATGCGTGGGCGCACTCTCGGGAGGACAGAAACAGAAAACCTAACAGGGTGACGCCAGTAATCGGTTTTGTAGCACTTGACCTGACGGCCAAAACATTTTGTAATTGAGGCAAAAAAAAGAAGCAAATGTCGCCAGCATTGTTAATATTATTTTCCCATCCAGCGACGTGTATATCCTGCGCATGCAGACCCGCTCCATAGACCTACTTTCGCTGACAGTGTTGTCAGATAGACCGGAGGCCGGGCCTAAGAGCATCCGCTCCGGCGTATTGATGCTTAATCTAAAAGCCGCCACCCTTGTCCAGCCCAGCCCAGCCCATCTGCATATAAAATTGAACGAACACAACATACTCTTGAGACCGACGGGCCTAACCTGCAATATGCACGAATTTTGCTTTCAGTGCTTGGGTATGATTTATTTGACGACTGTTTAGTAGCAGTTAGAGTGCCGAACTGCTATTGCCGTGATCGCAGGCTCGATTCCCGACCGAGAGCATCGAAATATTTCGGGCGAGACATCTATAACCTTCCTTCGGAAATGGAAGTAAAACTGTGGGACCCCGTGTCTGTACGATGTCAGGTAAACGTTAAAGATCCCTACCTAGTTAGCTTATACTAAACCTGGGTTAGGCAAAATTACCAGGTCGCTGCAAAACAAAAGCAAAGACGATTGTGAACTTTAGAACTACCTAAACCGAAGTGATGTGTGATACGATGTCAGTCGTAAAAAAATAAGAAAGTGAAATTTTAAGAAATAGCATCCCGGATATTTATTTCCCGTTTTATGATCCCGGATGAAAACGGATCCTTTGCTTAGCTTTGGATGATGAATCAGTGGTTTAAAAAAAAGCGTCGAAGCACACACACAGTCAGATAGTCTCATGAAGATATTCGAATGCATTTATATATATATATATATATATATACATAGTGCGACCGTGACGGCCCATATTATATAGGTCACAAGTCAGAGAAAATATTCGGAAAGGAAACTGCGCACTCGTGTTATCAACTTCCTGTTATTTCCTGTCGATGTGTTTGACGTTCAATACGCTTTTCGTATGCAGGGATACGTCCCAGTCTCGCTCTCTCTCTCTCGGCTCGTCTAGTTATTACACCAAATAACAAATAAAAATATGGGAATCAATTTTTGAACAATGCGGAAAATAAAACAGCGGGTGTTCTTCCATCGGCAGCCGGACGTCCCACATGCGCATTGACGCATCTTGCGAGCAGAAAGAATCTTACTGGGAAGAATGGTCCCTTTTATAGTCGCATGATATTAGGAATCCCTGGAAATTCTCCCTAGCCGATTTCATTGAATGCTGATGCCATCAATTTAAACGTCTACAGTGTAGATAGGAGCTGCTGTCCAACTTAAAAAAAAACATCAAATTTATTATGCGGACGGGGGTTGGAACTTAATTATTTCTGAAAATCAAATTTTGTTAATATCTAAATGTAAATGTCTAAAAGTTAGTAATGTACTAAATGTAACAGACGCTCAGACAATTATCCTAAGTGGAATAAGAAGGCTCTCCGTTTGAAGTTGGAGAAAAGCCAAGAGCTAAATTTAGGTATTTAAAAGTTCATGGTCGTAATAAGTGCCACCAGTATTTTCTTCGAGCCATTTCCGGTCAAATTAGTAAACAGCCGACATATTTGTAGGACATGAAAAACAAACATTTCTATCTATTTAAATTCACTCCTCTGATTCTGCAAAAAATAGATAGCACGAGC
>JAQGBY010001036.1:0-33486 GCA_034698785.1 Mycogona germanica
CCCGCGCCGGGAATCGAACCCGGGACCGCCGAAACCACAGTCAGTCGCTAAACCAACTGGGCCACGACGAGTAGTACAGTTGATTTTATGATGTTCATTTTTTCAAAAATGTAATTAATTAGTCTTCAATTGATTTTATAATGTCCATTTGAATATATTTTGCATATGTATCCGCGATAAATACACCTGTCACATGAAACGGTTGAAGACCGCCATGTAAACTACTTTCTGAGATATTTGTTAAGGAGGTCCACCAGCGTGTTCGCCCTAAAAAAAACCAGGAGGAGACCTAGTAATTTTGCCTAGCCCAGGCTTAGTATAAGCTACTTAGGTAGGGATCGTACAGGCACGGGTCCCACGGATTTACTTCCATTCCGAAGGAAGGCGTGCGTAGGAATTTTTCTCGCCCGAAAAATTCTAGAGGTCTCGGTCGGGAATCGAACCCGCGATCACTGGAATAACAGCTCGACACGCTAACCATTACACCACCGAGACCCCGTCAAACTACTTTAAATCTTGAAGTTTTGTTGGTGTCAACCTTTTGTATTGTTATACAGTGGTACCTCGAGATACGAGTGCCCCAATATACGAGTTATTTGAGATACGAGCAGTCGAGGGAGCGAAGTTTTGCTTTGAAATATGAGCAAAATTTGAGATACGAGTAACGGCCTGCTGCACACGACCCACCAGTTTACTATGCGTTGGACAGGTTTTTTTTAATCCGGCGAAAAAGGCAAAAAGCAGTGACTAAAATTAAGCATTCAGTAGCATTCAAGTTATGTGTAAGTAGCATTTAAGTGACCAAAATACAAATACACTTTATAAAACCAGTTTATTTCTTAACATTCTCATTTATTATGTTTTTATACAATTTTTGTCATTTATAAATACATTTTTCTTATTCAAAAACGCGTAACTGGGGTGCATTTTGGGGGGCTGGAACGGATTAATGGCATTTCAACTAATTTCAATGGGAAAAATTGCTTTGAGATACGAGCAAATTGACATACGAGCAAAGTTACGGAACAAATTAAACTCGTATCTCGAGGTACCACTGTATTGATGTTTCTTTTTTGCTATTCATCTGTCGGGTGTTTTTTGTGTGTGGCTGCCCCGTGCAAGAGCAATCACAACATACTTAAGAGTATGGCAGATGCAACCATCCTCCAAGGAGCAGCATTGCTGATAACATTGAGTTAACAACTCAATAAAATAAATAAAGGATGAAGCCCGGCAATAGTATCCGACGATATATTTCTTTTTTGTTGTACTCTGTAATTTTACAATACGATTCACAAAATATTTTAAGGCTTGTAATTTGTATTCTATATCATTTCATTTTTAGCAACTAATGTTATCAGAAATTCTAGAGCAATGACTTTCGCAAAGCCTTGCACAATCCAAGATGCGAACGATTTGAAATGTAATTGACAACAGTTTAAAATTTATATTTTTTAATTTGCCGTTCCAACCATTCAAGCTGAATAAATTGAAATATTGGGTACATTCGTAATATATATGTTATTCAAACTTCGATATCATTTGTGTGGATATTATTTTTCCAATTGTAATACAACGGCTAGAGTTGGCAAATGTTTTCGTTCATCATACATATGAAAGATTTAGGAATGCGAATTTAATCAACGCTATGACAAATTTTTCCTCATTATTAACGTGCTTTTTTCTTGCCTATTCGATGTGCAATATTTCGATGTCGAAGTCAAGCAATCGAGTCATCACAAAGAACGAACTCCTTGGAAGTCCTAGTAATTTCCATCGTCTGGCAGCGACACTATGATCACTGACATATCAGGCTGTAAATCTATTCTCTCTCTCTATATATATATATATATATATATATAAAGGAAAGCAAATTACAGGTACACTTGTGCACATGTACCGATGGATATGGCGGTTGTACTGTCGTCCCGAAATTGCTGCACACGTTTATCCAGACATTTTACGACAGGCAGAAATAATAGGTATTGGACTTTTTATGGTCAGTACAGAATATATGCGACTCCGTATAGGAGACATGTCTAGCGTTTGGTGATATTGTCGATATAGCTGATGGCAAAACCTGTTCTGTTATTAACTTCGAGGTTATCTCCAATGCATTCAATCCCAGACGTTTTTAGTGTTCCGCAATCATTTAACCTTACGAAAAGAAATATCTGGGCCGGGTAGTTCGGAATTGACTTGGCTGTCAAATTAGACAGAGCTGCGATAATTCTTTTATCTTTCACCACAGATGTCGATTCTCACGCAGGATTATTTTGAAAGAAAATGGTCTGCTCATTCTAGATAATTTTGAAAAGAGTGGTTCATTTCGCGGTTTAGTAAAGTTTCTACAGCCGATCACTGAGCTGAATTGACAACACTGCCGGCAGAACTAGAGCTAAACGGTGAAGTTTTGTTTTCTACTCACGTATTGTTGACAAAGCTGTTTGAAAGAAAATTGTCAACAAGCTCAAGCACCACTGGTGGAGCACGATTTGATTGCATTTCCTTCGTATCTTTGAGTGGAAATCTGATAATATTCAAAACAGAGATTACGCAGGGCAAGCTCAAGTTTTGTTTCGGCAAATGCCAAGTGCGCAAATTCTTTTTGAAAAACAAGCATGTTGTGAAAGGTGGCCGCAGGTTTGATCCGACGACTTGGGAGTTGAACCATTAAGACCAACGTAACCTTAAGACTGGTGGCGCTGCGTTCGTCGGTCGGGGTGTTTGTGTATGCGCGCGCTACCTCGTAAATTATAAATGTAGCGGCGGCAATGTCTTGAATTACAATTAACCAGGTTACAAGTGAGGTAGTGGTAAGAATTCGTGAATGTGATTCATGACTTTGATGTCGACCGCAATAAACCAGACCAAATTGATCACCCTGCCTTTGCCCCTCTGCAAGTGTGCATTTGTAGGCCTTGAATAGAAATTTGCGCAGTGCGTCTATATAGACGCGTGGACCTACTTCCTAACATGAGTGTGACGCTGGGGTTGCATTCATAACTGACAAATCTTGACGACATGTCTAGGGTTGCAAAAGGACCCAAACTGCCCGTCATTTTGTAACTTACGGAGAGAATCCACAATCCCTGCAACTCAAGAAATTCCCACCAGCGTGTCTCCTGTCAGAGTCCTGTCACGATGCGTCTGTTGCAATCAATCCAGAACAAAAATCAGAGTAATTAATTCTACGGAAGCTGGAAAACTTATTATATTGAAAACGATAAGTTAGTCAACAAGAATTTTGATTGAATGTCTCCAGAAGAGCATGCGCGAATACAAAAACTTTGTTTTCTTTTTAAGAGACATTAATAAAAGTATGTTTAACGTTTCAAGCATCTTCATAAACTGCTTATCGGTACGAACTATTTTAATTACGTACAGACTTAAAGTGCTTTATCCCATTTAAATGGAATAAAGCACTTTAAGCTTGTACGTTATGTAATTAAATTTGCAACAAAAAAAATAGATTTTATTATCCTACTTTTATTTTCTTTTTTACATAGCGCAAGCCTTAATGAAATATTCAATACGTTACCGTCACGAATTTGACGCTCTAGAATTTATTACACCACTTCACAATTTCGGTTTTAATATCCTTGATTGATGGAACGGTGACGAAAATCACAAATACATATCCCAATTATATTCGTTCATAAAATTCGGTGCTTTCTCATCGGCCATATAAGTATCTATTGAACTCGGTAGTGTTCTTCGTGTCTCACAGAGGCAAACGTCATTAAAATTCTTCATGACTACGAAGGAGAGCATTTCCGAAATGGAGACGTTTTTTTTTTTTTTTGGTATCGTGGTGCACCCTAGCGCGGAAGTCGGATCGTGTGACGCATCCCGTACGACAATCGGTATAATAAAATTATCCTATTACTAATACAGGTGTATAACTCCTGTGTGTGTTTTTTGTCGTTGTCTATGCTCCATTAAAAATAAATGCAGAAGCAACCGATTTAATTTGACATTAAGTGCTCGGTGCTCGATTTAATTCAAATAAAAAGCTTTCCATTCAAAGAAAGCGTCATTTAATTTGGAATTGTAAAAACAGGGCAACAGATTCTTTCTGCAAAAATCTGTGCCACAAGCAAATTATGCTTTATTTCCGCCTAGGCTTCTGTGATAACACGAGTAAGATTACATTTTAATTATTAAATACACTGCAAAGTACTACAGATATTTTTTGTCTTATTTTGCATGCGCAAATTAATTATCTTCAAAGTTGTTTAACGAATGTAACATGTAATCGAAATTACGCTTCTCCTGCGTTTGTTTTTACACTCGTATTTTACTAGCCCATGCAGACATGCACGCATTCGCATTAAAAATGAATTGCATTGGATATACCGCAGTTTAAATATTTGAATTGAAATTGTCTTCGTAGCTTATGTACACAACTTGTATAGTGACGGCAAGGAGCTTTAAAAAATAGCCAAGCACAAGAGATACCACGGAAGACTAATTTAAGCGCTGAAATTTACGTAAACATATTGCCCCCAAGCTAACATCGCTGATTACTCGTACTTGTAATTGTGCAGAAGCCATCAAGTGTTTCGTACATTGTAGAAAGGAGTAGGTTGGAAATGTCAGGAGTGTCGCTACAATGTTGATAAAGGCTCCATTTACACGATAGATTCTTTCTCGGTTTGCTCAAATGAAAAATATTTTAAAAGAACAGGGGGGGGAGGTTTGTGCGTCACCTATTTTCAACAACGTTTGAACAAAACAGAATGAAATTTTTCTTGTAGCGAAACGTGAAATGATCCTTATGTAAACCTAACCTAACCGCGCTACCAACATCTTTCTCGTACATCGTGGCGGTCTCATCGGCATTAATAATCCTGAAGTAAATTAGGTTTTCCTGGAGCGAGCCACAGTTTATTCTTTCTGTCTGCCGATTTGTAAACACCGCCTACTCTATATGCTCTTTGAAACTTAAAAAGAAAACGGTTAGTTGGTTGGGTCTCGTTTCTCCAACTCTGCCTACCAGTATTACCGAATTCATAGGAGAAGCTAGCATCCGTTCATTCCCAATTATCGCCGCTAAAAACGAGTCACCATGTGTCAGCCAATTGACACTCGAGTCATATGCTATGATACACTGTAAAAAGAAACTAGTGTTGATTTAACAATGAAAAGTTGTCAATAAATCTTAGATTTCTGGGGGGAAATAATTTGAAGGCCCCTGCAGGATATAATTTTTTATGCATTCCATTGAACGAGTATAATTTTAAGCTACCATGAGGCCGTGTGTTATAGTGGTGTTAGCACATCGTAGGAGGGAGATCAGTTTAAGGTTGCTGGTCAGGGTTCTGAAGGGGGATTGTAATGTTGATATCGGGGGAATTATGTGCCCAGCTCCTAACAGAAGTAGAAGGGGCCACACTAGAATGGTGAACGAGCTTCAATGTACATCTGCGTCATATTTCCCTAGAGCGTGTAGACAGTGGAATGGCCTGACAGAGCCTCAAATCCAGAGCCTTTTAAAATAAATCCATTTCTGTCCCCAACTGGTCTTTCGACCCCCGCCATAGACCCCCTCTCTTGGGGGCTGCTTGCGGGTGAAATTTGTAATTTATAATCGGAATACTAAACCCGTGATCATTCCTGGCCGACAACTCTAGAATATTGTGGACGAGGGAAATTCTTTCGTGCACATTCCTTCTGAAAAGAAGTAAAGCCATGGTGCACGTACCTGTACTATATTAGGTACGCGGTAAAGAACACTACTATCAAGTCTAATCTAGGCAAAATTACCAAATCGCTCCGGGGCGGAAACGCTGGCGAGCCTCATTAAGAAATAGGTCAGGAGAAGATGCCATGGATTATTTAGATGGTGTCTCATACTCCACAGAGATTATTAATATTTAATTTAATACTTCAGACAAATCTTAGAATGGGAGACACGTTTGCGATGCAGTCGGCTATCATGTATATTTCAAATGTCGGGGTTCAAATAACATCTAGTTCGAACATCTTTAAAGTTCCCAAGAAGACTCGATGAAACTAAGATATTTCGCGTATTTACCAAAACCACCAGCTTCAATGAAGTGGGAGGTGCCCCCTCCTAAGCTTCCACGCAGTGCGTACATGTGCTCCGCATTCATGCGTGCGAGTGCGTGTTGTCGCCGTCCGGGGAGCCACTTACAATGCTCAGTTTGTGCACGTCACAGAAAGTGAAACCGGGAAAACGATCTCACTCTCAAATTCGTTCTCCATTCTTTCAACATTTGTCTGAGGATCTGCAAAAAGATGCCCCCCGTCGAGATAATAATGCGTTGAACTGGCAATGTCTCTCGGCTTGTTTCACGTCCTTGCGGTTTCACGGTTTGACGTCAAAAGCAGATAAGAGTCATCATTTAAAAAATAATAGAATAGAACAATGTTCAGGATTGTACGAGTATTATTTTTCTTCGATGTAAAGAACAAACGGGCATATTATATGCATTCTTTCTTGGTTTTCTCTTCATTATTACGCACAACCAAGGAATAAATGTGACTACTAGTCACATCTATCAATATAATATATTCGTTAAAATCGAATATGTTCTGTTAGACCGCTGTCGAAAAAGCACCTTACCACTGGTGGTATTTTTTTCGGTTTATCAGGATGTCTTAATTTTAACGAGTTTCATAATCCGAGAGAGCACGCAACTGCACCGAAATACTTGAATATGATATCAGCCTAAAAATGCAGTAACAATCAAATACCATATGGCTAATACGAACCCTTCGTGACAAATCCAAAATTGATACCGTGTAGACTTGCGCTAAAACGCTACTAGCGACGACAATTGGAACCGATTGGTACGTGCTGCACGTGACCGCAAACTGTAACAAAAATAGCCAAATAGGCCTGGCAATTCTGCAGCGACTTTACGAGTCAATAGGGGTATATAATCTAGCTGGTTCAGATTGGGGTGGGGGCTGGACACGGACAACAAAAATAGCCTCTGACATTTAAAATTGCTAGTCAACGTCTCTCCCTCTCTCGTATTCTATCTGAGGTTGGCTGAAGAGCAGTGGTGGAAACCGGCAAATCAATCCAATTGTCACACAGCTTTTCGTGCAGTGGTCGATACTCTACAGTGTATTGGCATTATGGCCGCCATAGTATCGTTCTATAGAAAATGCCTTTTACCTATGTCGTGAGCCAGTTCTTAGGTTACAGTATACAGTGTATATCTATCTGTGACCCGCCGCTCACCATAGCATTTTTTCAAACAAATAATCCAACTGAAAGCCACGTTCGTCAAATCAGTAATCCGAAATTAAATCTTTGTTCGTGTAAAATGTGCTGATCTAATTATCTATTGTCTATTCTACGTGTACTTATGAACATGGTCGAGATTAGCAAAATTATTTACTTTGAGAGAATAACTCTTCCCTAATACGCTTATGTAAATACAGTATTGTTATTTCAATAAAATGGGGGTTGTGCCCAGGACAGGTCAGACGAAAAAAGACGAACAAAAAGTTGGCGATAACTCTTCTAATATTAGAATAATTTTTTTTTCTTCTATAGAGTAAATTTTATTTAACTATTATTTACTTAATTATTATTATTATTATAAAAACTATTATTTCAAATGAAAAAATTGAACAAGAAAGCCGTGGGAACTGACGCTACAGATAAGACGATAACGATTCACATCTAACAAATTTACCACATCCACATCTCCCGTGGAAAATTAATATTTATAATTACCCAAGGTAGACAGTACCGGTTTCACGCACACCACTGCGATCATCAGCTGTCTTTTGGATGATGAAAAATAAATTTGAAAAATTTGAAAATAAAACTAGAGCACCTCGGAATTGACCCCACGCACTGGTATGTGCGATCGAATCCGAACGCAAAACAGGCAAAGGAGGAAGGGGAATCTCTCTCTTTTCTTAATTTTGAGACGAGAACGACACTGTCATCCCGTCTTGACCGAAATTATTGTGTTCTTAAAGAGCAAAAGCGCCAGGTCTCAGAAGCACATACTCTCTGCGCCATACGCGCGATTCGCTAGTTCCCTTTGCATCTCCACTTAACATCCCTTGAGAGGAGATGAAGTATCTCTGAACGAGCGCAGCAAATGGAACAACTGGCGTTGTCGCTGCTACGGAACTGACGATTTTGAAAATGACGAGTGACACTCGATTCTCGATTCTGCTGTCCCGTTTGTCGTCACCGGGGTTGGGGCTTCGTAGAACATCGGGTCTCGGCGGACTGCAGCCTCGCGTGAGGACGAATAAACAGCTCCATTACCTGAGCGAATGCGTATACCGCGCCACGGAATAACTTTTTTTTTTTTAACATAAAACACGAAATAGTCAATGACGTCACAACGATCGAGTACCTTCTGCTTTCAACAGAGCCCTCGTACTTATGCACGCATCAGTGTGTCTGTAGGGAAAATATGTGCATCGGCAAAATTATTATTCATGTACAGAGTTGGGTGTCATCCAAATTGGCGCAAATGTTTCACTCGGGGCATTACCTTCTACATGACAGGTCTCCCCTCTCTTGGGGGCTGCTTGTGGGTAAATATTGTAATTGTAATTGTAATTGTAATTCATTTCAGTGAAACCTAGACGCTAAATTTACGCGGTGAAAACCTGAAACTATGGACCCCTTTTATTATTTTTAATAAGTTGGCCAAAAATAGTCCGGTTAATATGAAATTTGGTACAAAGGACGTCAACATATTTACCAAACTAATGGCTATTTCAGAAGATGTTCAAAATGACCACCGCCAGCATTTACACATGCGTGAAGTCGGATGCGCCACTTTCTAATTGTTGCATCAATTGTCCGTAAGTCCAGCTCATTCCACGCCTTCTGAATCTGCTCTCTCAGTCCAACCACATTTTCAATCTTAAGCGGAAGCAAGTGCCAATATCCCCCATTTATGATAGACTTTAAATTTTCTTTTAAAAACAACTTTACAACTTTTACTTGTACTTTTGTACGAGTCGTCGTAGCCCAATTGGTATTGCGACTGACTGGCTCAGCAGTCCCAGGTTCGATTCGTGGTGTGGGATCTCGTTAATTTCGTTCCTGTGGTACTGGTGAAAATGTGCCCCTCGCCGTAGTGCTTAAGAACCATTAGGGGTATTTATTTATTCAAAATAATAAATAAATAATAAAATAAAAAAATGTATGCTTGTCATCTCACCTACACTGAAAAAATTGAAGTTCAAGTCCGCCCTAAGTTCATCCTTTGTTTAATTGGGAACTCTTTAAGAAGTCGTTTTGCGTCATACTTTTTGTTTTCTCGAAGAAATTTCATAGAAAACTTATCTTCTTTCGTGAAAGGCATTTTCACAGCTGGATGTAGCAGATGCGCTGTGCAATTACGTATTGCATCGTTAAAGCGCTCCACCCGCAAGGTGGGAAATTTGGAATGTGAGACTCGAAATTAAAAGAGGATACTGTTATCCTTTTTAACACCAAATTTCATAATAAATGAACTATTTTTGGCCGACATATTAAAATTAATAAAAAGGGTCCATATTTTCAGGTTCACCCTGTATTTTAGACGACCAACGAGGAATTTATATCTGATCCAATATGACGAGAAGTTTGTATTTATTTACTCTATTTCACATTTTAGATGTTGGTTGGTGTAATATGCGCTACCGATTCTTCAACTTCCTTTTTTAGTGAAGAATTGTCGTACCAATCAGAGAGGTGCTTTGTTTTTTTCTTTTTAGTCACTTGAAAAGCAAACACTTCATAGTTATTAAATCAAGACAAATGATATCACTTGTTCGGTTTTGTGGAACTCTCTGCTAGCTGATATAATACAATGTGGTTATAACCTACACTGAAACGAGAATTGATGGTCCACTGTAAATTAGGCTTACTGACAGTAACCGTGGAGTAATCTGTTTCGCGATTAATAGCCTAGCTAGAAATAAAGTAAACAGGATTTATTTTGCGATTAACAGTTTGAGTTATTGACGTCGTGCCGTGGATGTACTTTTGCCCTTTAGTGCATGTAATGTCGCTAGAAATAGTTATGGAAACTTCCTCAGTACACCGATATAAAAAACATGCAATAAAATGGCCATGCACGAGTCCATTAAACAGTGCCCTTTTTTTACAAAAATTAAATCTAAAATGATGCTCAAATGAAATCGCTTTAATCTGGAATCAATTTGTGCTTCTCCAAGCCAGTGTTAATAACTTTAATGAAATCAGAAGTTGGGAGAGCGCATCTTTATTTTTTTGGCATGCGAATGTGTAAAAGATGGTCATGAGTGGGGACGAGACATGAATGATAAATAAAAATGGATTCAAGTTAAAAGAACTCTCGCTGCCTTAGCTAATGTAAACAAACAACAACAAAACACATTTTGGATTACGGTACTTTCTAAAGTCATAAGAAACTGTTTTCCACGAAGATTCGTGACGTTTAGTGGCTGTTGGCAGGAGGATGTGTGCTGTGTATCGAGTGAGCCGGCTTTGGATAGTCCACAATTTTTTCTTCTCTCGCAGGATTTGGCATCTCTGGTGCCGGTGCCAAAAGCATGTAAAGTGAGGCCTGAAGATTGAAAAAAAAAAGTAAATCGTGACAGCGGGAAGATGGGAAAGAAGAAAACGAACACGGAATGAGAGATTTCGCCAGTCGGCGCATCCGAATGGAATATTGGATCTTTTTTATGCCGTCGTACAGAGAATATGGATGCATGTACGAGGCACGGAGGCCAATACTGAGTACAGTAGAGACGCTGTATACATGTACATGTACATATATGGATCCGGGCACATCGCATGCGCGTAGATGGAATTATATCGTGAGTGCGAAACAAAAGAAACCACTCGATTCGTATTGCTGTTTGAAATGAAATGGTCTGAGAGACGTCAAATAGAAACCGATTTCCGCTTTTGGGAATCCGGTGTAATGAAAGAGCGGAATGTCAAAGTGTGCAGATGCACCGTGATTTTTAACGATACTCGAAAACACATAAATGGATTAAAGCTGGCCACAATTTTGCTACAACTTTGTTCTGACTGAAATGATTATCAGTTTGATTCAAATAAGCATCCTGCAATCAGTCTGTTGTCAGGAAATTGCACCGACAGTCGCACAGCAATTTCGTGTTTTGCCCCAGCGTTTAATCTTGTGTGGATATGGTTACTTAATTGAGAAGATTATTCATTTCACTTAGTTAATTGTTTCGATCCTTCTCAAACAATTTTTGTACTTTGATAACTTTTTAAATATTTTTTTTAGAAAATGTAGATTAAAGAAATGAACATTCTGTATTATAGAGAGTAAATATGTGCTGTTTGCGTCTTTGCACTTCAAGATGTATCTGATACAATGGAATCGGTATTAAAAATACATAAAACATGCTTATCCTTCTGTAGAATTAATCATAACGGAATTAATGCAAAGAGAAGCATTTCCTGTTTGATATTTGATAATTCTGATTTGTTGTTTCTAGATATTTTAGTAAATCATTTTCTGCGGGCTCCTTACTTGTTTCTGACCTTTACGAGCGGACTGAGCGATGCAAATTGTATGGCGCTAAGTACTACTCTGCGCATGCGTCAAGCATCAGTAAAAAGGTCGGAAACTGGTGTGATCATGTGACCACCTGTCCTCTCATGACTGACCACGCTAGAGACAGCGAACTCTCAACTGAGCGGAACCATGCCACTCATGGGCGCCATTGGTGACGTCACTCATTGGACGTTACGCTATTCGCGTGTCCACGTCAATGGCTCACTCGCCGTATTCACACACGTACATGCATTACGGCGGCCTAAGTTGTGGCGAGGACAAAATCACCTCATATTTCATCCGGTTAAAAAAATCGCTGGTCGACAGCGAGCCAGGGAGAAAGCGCGGAGCTCCTCGAACCGGAACGGCGGCGATGGGTCAAATCTATTTACTACAATGATCCTCTTGAGCCGGAAGTACTCTAATTTATGTTCGTTTTGGGTGCTACGATCCCGTAGAGGATGACGAACTACCAACACATTAATATTATATATAGGGTTGCCCGTTATCCCGGAAAGCATTAGCCTCCTGTGCCCTATGTTCATACAAATAGTTCTCGAGAGTGATGGGTTAATTTATTGTGAACGAAAATTGTGATTGGGCATTCCTTTCAGGGTACGAGTCTCAAGTCAAAAGCCTGTTAGGGTAAAACAATCACACCTTTGTCCTTAACTGGTCGTCCTTCTGTGGGTTCAGATGCTGGATAATGCGGATTTATTTTATTCGTTGCTTTTGTTTGGGGTTTCGGAGTTTCTGTACAAATTTGTCACCTCATAAGTCACCCTCGGGCGCGATTTGTCATTCGTCGACTGTGCTCTGGTTTATTGATGACATACCCACATGCTTGCTTGTTGACGAACCCCAAATTCACTTGTACAGAGTAGCTCTGTGGTCTCCTGCAAAGTGGTGCAATCAAATATTCACGCTGGTCGCTCAAATTATGTGCACGGAAGCCTTCGGATTTAGCCTCCTGAGAACTACTGTTCACACCTCGAAAAAGGATGAAACATTTTCGACTAGCTGGTGGTGACACACTGAGCGCGCCTTATGGCATCTGGAAATCAAAGTTGATTTAACCGCATCGGTTTTCTTTTGACTTTTGAGTTATTTTGAGAATGCAATCATGGCTGCTGAAAAGCGTCATCAAGATGTCCTAAAACTCGAATTAATTTACATGTATATCCCGTTTTGGCACAGTTCATTGTGAAATTCACAGTAATTATTCTTTTTTTTAACCCTAGAAATATGTCCTTGGTTAGAGATCTTCACCGTTGCAGTAACTTAGTTTAGAGGATATTTTTCTGACCAATTACATCGCATTACGCTCGATGGTTTGTGCTTCACTGCAGTAGTTCTTCACCAGACTGTATCTTAGCTGCAGAGGCAATTACTGCCTACAGAAGCAGTAGCACAGTGCATACTGCTATCAGCCGACATTGTTGATGGCAACTACTATCAGCAAAGCGAGCATCGAGCAACAAAAATCCCGACCAGACCACGCAAATGGGGATCGGGAATATACATTATGTGTGTGCCTGATGTGATAGTTTTACACGCATAATGGATGGCACGGTCTATCTATTTTAACGACCAATTAGATTTTTATCTCGACAATCGTGGCGTGCTTTTATATTCGCCGCCAGCGTGGGCAGAGATGAAATATTCTATCAAGCGATTAGCCCAAGTTTTATTTGGCAAAAAATAAGGAAGGTAAAAATGATGGATGGTAAATCAATCCAAATCTAAATGGCATATGCTTGCAAACATGTTGAGGCACTTAGCGATTTCACGTACAGACGCTTCCTTCTGTATCTTGGTTTCCTTGCTTACTTATTCCTTTTCGCAGGAACCAACAATTTGATGAATCATATACAGGGTGGGGGATGATGTTCATGATGGAGAGCTCGCAGGTTCTCATTCGCAATGAAGCTGCTAAAGCAATAAATTCATTTTCATTAGCATTAACAAAAAAATTGACAAATGTTTATTGATTAAAATTAACTTTAGTTTTCCTTCTAGATTCCAAAATTCAAATAACTTTGATAACTGAATGAATGCTTTAGCGATTTTCATGTGTTCACACTTTTTCAAATGCCGAAATTTTCTTGTTTACTGACGATACACCTAAAATTTATGCTAAAATTGACATCAGCGCCACCTTTGCTCGTAGCGTTGAGCGTGCACTTCCATTGCGTAGAGAAAAAATCTTATAAAACATTTCGCTTAAGAGAGAATGTAAATCATTGCAAACCTAAAATGGAAGGGAGAAAAAACTTTTCGATTGCCAAAAAGAATAAGCTCGTGCTTAATTGTGTACTGTCTAAAGAGTTTTCTTCACGTTCTCGTTCCTATGTCCTCACTAGATTTAGTTTTCAATGTCTTCAGGAAAAGGTTTGATAAGACCTATGTCGGTGTTGTTGGTGCAATGGTGCGCTTGTGTGATTGCCACGTTCAGCCTATAATGTACACTCGTTGAATCTACTAATTTGCTGCAGTGTTCTCCGGATGGATTTCGCCTTCTTAAGAAAGAGAATGCGATTGGCCTCCTAAGATCCTTCCCCGCCTAACCTAACCCAACCCGCAATGAAGCCATCCCAATCTGTAGACAAGGAAATAAATATTTAACAAATGGAAGCATCCGAGAAATAATGGTATTGGAAAAGTGAAAGTTCAATATGTCCTTTTAACATATCGTTCCGGTTTCGGCGATTTACTTTTTATTGCATCGTGTCATGTTATATATTGTGCATACACACAATATATTCAACTTTGATAATAATCAAAAGTTGGACATTTCTATACCGTGGAGACCTTTTAAAGTCTCTATTTCTCATCTGATATACATGTTCCTGATTCGTAAAGCCAAGGTGTTTGTTGAGTGACAGTCTCAAAAGTCTTGAGATTTGAATGGTCTTGCGCCGTCGAAATTAAATCGTTCTATATACATGTATACCGCAAAGACAATTCTTGCCTCAGTTCCCTTGGTGAGTTCGATCCTCGGTGAAGACGTTCGTGTTGGTCTCGGTAAGATCACTAGGCACCCAGAACCTTTCATTTAGCAAAGTATTGCCTGTAAACAATGTTTTTTTCTCAATGCTGCAGCGTCGCGGCCAATCGATATAGGACACAAGAGAGCTTTCCTATATTCCCTTATTTCATCAATCGGAAAGAGAGTAGAAATCCTATTAACGTTTTCGGGGTTTTCTCCGGTAAACAGACGACGAGAAGAGCCATCCGCCAGTTCTCCTCACCCCTACTCCGAAGGAACGTGTCACACATAGCCAATCATTGACGCATTATGAGCTCAAAAAAAGCAACCGAACAAAACATCAGCAACCAGAAATCAATGCCATACAATCACCTTCGTTTGTCTCTCGCCCAAACAGGCGCCCTCTCTCCGCTCGCTTTTTCGATCACAGTTTTTCCCTTTCTTTTTCCGTCATCGTACTGCTCGATGTTAACAATATCCGCTCATCAAGTGCACACATAAAGCCATTCAAGTCAACGTAAGTTAATAACGTTATGTGATATCTCGAATGTTCTTTATCTTTGACAACCTCAAACGGAAAATCGATAATGTTTATTCAATAACTGTGTCGGATGACGAGTTAAAAGAAATTATTGCACACCAGGCATTCTCTCTGTGCATAACATTGTTGGTGCACCCTGGTGGCGTTCTGTTGTATCAGTGTTTTTTCGTTGCAGTTATAATCGATCGATTTTCTGATTTTGGAATATAGTTTTTGGAAAATCGTCTTTTTGAGTACTCCTGGAGGTGGATCCAGTGACTTTGAGCCCTCTGGCGGCGACAATTGCAGTCGGAAGGAAGTGCCACCTAGTGTTAAAGCGCAGCGTACATATGTTATGCGGGTACATGCATCTAAGAGGATATTGATTAATTCGTAGTCTTTCTTTTCCTACATTGTGTTGTGTCTCTTGTCATGTTGCCGTCTTAATCTACTCAATTCAAAGAGCTTTTTAATTAAGACTTGGAAATTTTCATTTTTGTTCTGCACAATATTTCTATGAAGGTATTAAGCAAACCTTGTTGTGTCTAGAGAATAACAAAGAAAATAGAAAAATTAAATTAGGCTTATGCTATCAAGTTGTAACACAATAAATGTTTTTCATGAGCACACATTTAAGAAAAATATTGTGTTTGTGTCAAAAGCAGCAATCTGGTTTTAAAAGTTAAATCTGTGACAAAATGTTTAAATTTGAGTGCTGGTACCATGTGAATAATGCGTAAAAAATCATCATTTCCCCGCATCACTATCATCACAAAAACTGGTAGTTTGTTAATTGTTTGGTAGATTTGAAAATACTCGCGATTTTTTTCGAATGGCATTTCTTAAAGTTGGGGAAACATTTCAAATAGTGCGCCATTTTTTTTATCTAATGCATATAGTAAATTCCGTTTTGTTCACACTCGTAAACATCACAACATCTGCAAACAATATATCTAACGTCATCTCAGTCACACAGCTGCACAAGTGTTGCCTCGCTTCGAACACCCAATGGTAACAGCAGTGACTATTATGGCTGGCTCGGATTGTTATAGCAATGATTTGACGTCGACCAAAATAACGTGGTTGAACTATTTTTATTAGCCGCAAAAGCGTAGCTCCGCGCATTTTGGTTATGACAATCACATGCACATCCCCATTCAATGCCATGGCGTGTCTATACTTACTATGTATGGAGCTGTGCGTGCTGGACGGGACTCCCGTTTGCTCTGATTCACTCAAATCCTTGCCCATTTGGACAGCAGTTAGACGGAATGACGTGGTTGCCAGGAGCCAAACGGATGGTTATTTTCTGCGGTAAATTCTCTCGAGTCATGGGGAAGAGTTCAATAATGCAAACCGCCTCAATCATTCATGACCAATGGGCATCACAATCCTATATTATAAAACAGAGATTTCGATTTTCGTGTTCGGAGATTATTTGCCGAACGGCTAAATGAAATCGCATAAAAATGAACATACACTTACTAAATCATCATAATTCGCTAGCGACGAAGCGACGGATCTCTATTTTCAATAAAATATAATAAAACTAGCGTTACAACATTTTGGATAATCTCTCTTTCGCTTCAAACTTAAAAAATGGCGTCTCCACATCAAAAGTATGACGTAGTCGATTTCACGAGGCAACCAGGTAAACCTCATAATTTGGAGTTCGACAGAGCAAACCATCACTTTTAAACAATTTGAACTTGGAATACAATATTTAAAATGTAACAAACTTGGTATACTAATTCATATAATATAACAGATGGTTTAAACACATTACAAGAAAGTAATTCATATTTTTAGAATTATTGTGCAAAACATATATTAATTAATGCATTTAATTGGATTATTTTATCCCATATATTCAGTAATTATATTTTTGAAAGTCGACTTCAGTAATTTCTTAGAAAGTCAACTTCAGTAATTTCTTTGAAAGGCAACTTCAGCCATTCATTTTCTCAAGAAAACATTGTATGTTTCGAAAATAAAAGTTATGCATGGCTGCTCTGTGTGAAGCTGCTTGTTCAGTTATTTTCCACTTTATTTTTAAAGTGACATCGATTACAAGGGATGTGCATGTAAACTGTGACAGATGAAAGAGGTGGGTCAACGAGTTGCGACAGTGAGGCAGTAAATTTTAATGAGTGAGTGACGTAATCAAATTTTATGGAGATAGGTTGAGTTAGACGGCGTTTATGAAGATCAGTCTTAAATGAACGCGTACAGGGGGCGCGATGTTGGTAAATGCCATGCATTAAGCATTGCGTGTAGCAAAAATTGGTGAACGGATAATCGATAGCCTGGGTTCACCGATGATATCCTATTTTATGAAACGATCGATGATAGCATTTGTCATATCGAGTGGCGTTTCGCTCAGAGGGAAGCACGAGTAGAGTGCAGAAGGGGTTATTTGTAAGAAAGTGTCCGCTTCCGAAAGGAGCCTATCCAAAGTCGCTCATAGTGGAGAATCTTTCGCACTGCTCGACCCAGAGTCAGAAATTCGCAAGTAACTTTTTGAATAAGTTGTTCTTTGAAATCGATATTGAGGAAAATGATGGTATGCTCGTACATCAGACAACATCTAAAAATAACCGGTGTTCGAATCAATCTCTGCAGTAGTTATAGCAACGCGCTAATAACGCAGATGTCAATGTCCTTCCCCCACCCAGCCCACATTTCTTCAGCATTTCCCTTTTGCGCTCGTAATGCATATCGACCATTAAAGAAACCAATATCACTCTTACATCCAAGTTTTCACAGTGTATTTGTCACCTAGAACATGTTGCTACAATTACAATTTCAAAATATGAGATATACAGATACTACTGCTATTAAAAGTGTTAGTTTTTATTTACTATTTTTTTCGAAGCAGTCTGCGACTTTAACATATTTTCTATTAGTGTGGTTCTTTTAATAATTAAGAATATTTAATACGAATAACTAATTTTTTCTACGCATCTTTTTGTGCGCGTTTTCGTGAACTGTTGTTCAGTGACATTCGCAAAGCAAAATTCCATTCGTCTCTGCTATGCTCATCCAAATTAATAATTTCATGAGTAGTTATTTTCTTTAAAGACTGAATCGATTAAACCAACTACTAGTTAATTGCGTAAAATATATACTGTATTAACGTGTGCTCCAGAATATAAACCCCGAGACGATCTATACTTTCTTGTATACATTATACTTATTCACCGTCATCACAAAACGGTGAGGATTGTACAAATCGATTAAATCAAATCCTGCTATGTATAAAAATCTAACAAAGTTGCGAAGCGGGGCGCGATGCTCATATTAAAAATTCTTCTTCACGGTGCGTGCGACGAGTAGATCTGTTTTGGATTAGATCACTTCCAACAAGATGAAAAAGAACGTCTGGAGTCGGATGATATTAAATCTCCATTCAGATGAAACCCAGAAGGTAGCGAGCTCGCCCCCGTCACTCTGCGTTTCTCCACTAATACGTCGACTCAGCAACCGCTGATCTTTCAACGAGCAATTACGCGATTGGCTAATTACTGAACGAGAATATAATTTTCAATTTCCCCAAGTGCGCCGCTCTTATGCCAGTTATGCGAAACACACGCTCGAACCGGGTTGTTGTATGTATAGTGAAGAAAAACAAACGAGTGTGTTTTCGGCAACCTATAATTAGATTAGTGTGCAAGCTATTGGCAATTCCAACGATATTATTCACACTTACTAGTGCTTTCACGCAAGCTTCGCACAAAATTAATATACGAAACACGACGCTTGGTGAGAAATCTCAAGCAAATCTAAAGCCATTGTCTTTTTAAGAGCTTTCACGGCGCATATACAGAGAACGAGTGAACTGAGTTAGAAAATTAGAAAAAGGATTTTAATTTTATTAGTGTGCATGCTTTAGTAAGAAAGTGTTAGAAGTCCTTCTGGTATCCACGACGTATTGGGACGCAGATTAAAAAGGAGATGCGGTAATTCCCTCATCATAAATACGCCTTACATTTTATTCATGCATAGGTTGAAATTATAATTTATTGTTTTAAAAAATCGTAGACTCGCAAGGAGTGCTTAAATTGGTTGGAGATATCAGATATCAGCTTTCTGATTAAAAAAAGTTGAAGCTATATCAGCTATTGTACGTTCAAAGCTTCGATGAAATTATGTTTTCAATTTTCTTTTTGTTGTCATCATTACGCAATAATATGTGGCATTGAATCAGCAGTAACGACCCATATATAACTGGCGCCATCTGGCTAATATAGGAGATTATATATTTAACATTGTACTTGGTAGTACCACCCCTCCCCACGCTTTTTATTTAATTCACTGAATTGATAGGTCACAACAGGAAGATTATGTACCCCTCTCAGTGCTTAGGCACTATGTGAGAGGCACATTTTCACCAGTAAAAACGTACCCCGACCATTACCCCGAGCCAAAGCCCGCGCCTGGAATCGAACCCGGGACCGCCGAACCACAGTCCGTCGCTTAACCAACTGCGTTACGACGGGTCGTACAAACTGAACGTTTTAGCTGGACACTGTTTCTATTGTATCCCAAATTTTTGTTTTTCTTAGATCTGGGGTCTCGAAAGTATTTTTAGCCAGTCTGCATACACGGTGACGTCAATACTATTATGGCGTAAAACACAGTGACAATGGACGCTCACGCATCTCCGTCAGGACGCGCGTCCGTTCTGCTGAAAATCGATTTGGAATGCCGTCATTGCCTCATTGGCTGAATCCGTAAACAGCTGTCCCGCTGGGTTTTGTTCAGGCTTTCGAAAAACATCTCTCGGCGAGTGATAGCTAGATCGAGTTCTTGCGGCGAACAGGAGTGACAAGGTCCTCTTCGCCGTAAAGCGAACTCGATGGTCAAGAGTTGAGTGGAGATCAGCATGATCAATTGCCCGGGGCACGTCTTGCTAAAGACCATGGTCTTACAGATATCATTCCTTTCGTCGTTTTATTCCTGTACCTTTCTGATCTTGCCGCTAAGCTATCTAGCTTTGTGTTTTTATTTAGTTATATAATCCTTTTGGATCTTATTTGTACGACTCGTCGTAGCCCAGTTGGTTTAGCGACTGACTGTGGCTTGGCGGTCCCGGGTTCGATTCCCGGCGTGGGCTCTCGAAAATTTCTATTCCGGGGTACTGGTCGTGACCCCTCGCATAGTGCCTAAGCACCATGAGGGGGACGTATCGCCTGTAGTGCGGTTGACTACAGTTGATTGAATTAAAAAAAAATTCCGAATTAGCTTGTGCTTCTGCGCTTTTTATTTAAAGACCATGGGTTTGAGCTGTGCAGGAATGGTCACGTGACTACCATTTTCACTCTTAATAATTTTTAAATGTTTACAATTTTATATAGTATCTTTAAATTCAAATTAATTATATTGAAACTTTTCTATTTCCGTTTAAATATATTCGTGACAACTGTTTTTTTTTTCTTGTAGTTATACAGAGTATTTGATATATTTTATCAAATTAATGGGAATTGCTGAAACGCCTGTATCCAAAAACCTTGGCAAGATTCATTTGAAACATTTCTGCAGATGCGATTTAGTATATTAGTTCGTAACACTTATTCCATACTTCAGAAATGTTGTCAAACTTTAATCAAGATGACAAGTTGTTTAATTGAATTTCTCATCATTTGCAGACCAGAAACACAAATAAAGGGAATAAAAGGTCTGAATTGAGAGATTGTTCTTTCAGGGATATATATGGTTGACATTTCCCAGATCCGATCGATAAATGGAAGAGTCCTCTGATAATAGACCAATTTTTGCACCGTAACTCGCCAATTTTGCTATGGGATTAGGGATATAATCTATCATCCATCCCACGACATAAACGATCCACATATACCTACCTCAGAGATTCAGAATTGTTATGTTGGAGGGGCGAAGCAATGGTTCCATTTCAGGGTTCCATTCTTGTGTGCGTGATGCGGAGTAATTTTGTTTTTATTGTTCTGGCAATGCTACCGCTGTTTACCAAGTCCGTCGGTCGATAGTCGTCTAAATGCGTAGCAAAATTGTGCGGAAGCCAACCAATAACTGACGCCATGAAAAAGTGCTTAAGCGAAGGTGCGGGGGGATTTGCGCGGAACAGTGTGTCTGTGGTGATGAGCTGACGGAGACTGCATCTGCTTAGGATATTTTTCCCCGCTGTGAATTTATTATTTATTTTCGCCCGTTACCTCGTTCAGACATGTAACGTCTAGACCTATACTCAGAAATTAATTCAGAAATGCGCTGATGTGGGAGTCACTATGCATCTCTTTCTAACTTCATCTACGCTAAATCGAAAGTTTCAGTGAGCTACTGAGAAACACAGACATTGAGAGCCATCATGAACATTGTGACGTAATAGGATCCTGAGCCCAATTTTGTTGCAATTTGATACTAAAGGTTCGGCGAATTGATTAAAGTCAATTGTGTTTCTCGAGAAGCTATTTTCATGAGAAGATTAAAACAAATTCTATACCCTGTAAAAATGATGTTAACATATCATATTGTACATTAACAGAGAGATGTACAACTTACTATCAATAACAGTATTTTCTACATTTTCTATTTGGTATTACAGTGACAGTTCAAATCCTTGACTTTTCAGCAAAATTCAGCGTTACATTTAATAGTAGGAAAGTTTCTGACCTGTATGCTTTAAGAGATACAGTAAGTTGTTTTGTGTTGTATCGATCAACAATTTATTTTGTTGAAGTATATTATTGTGTGCGCAAGGTGTTCGTGTCAGTTGATTAATGGGCATGTTAGAAAATACAAAAGAAACTTCTGAAGTTCCGTATTGGTCGTTTCGAAAAGCACCATTTATTAGTGCTTCTTCCGAAAACGGCAGCGGCGCGATATTGCTGTCATCAAATGATGTCGATGAATTAATTTGCAGCCTCCAGGACCTGCGTAAATATCTTCCAAAAACTTGTCTTCTCCAATGTTGTTTACTTGAATAAAATAAAGAAAGAACAACCCCAGGACACGGCTGAGGGAAACGACTCTCGTGTCCTGCGTGTTGTCCTTTCTTTATTGTATACTACCCGCCGACATATGTCTTTATAGTTATACGATACACAAAATATTTTAAGGCGACGCTTGTAATTTTTGTAAGTAGGATTATATCTATATATCATCAGTTGTTTACTTGTGTTTAGCTCTGTCAGACGTGTTTCTAACAGATGGAGCGTTTGAAAGAATGACACCACCTTTTCAAATGCGCCCAGTCTTGCTTCCAATTTGAGCACTGCAGGAAAGCTTCTGTGGGGAGCTTTTAGAACGACTATTTAACACAGATGCGTTAATTCTTCCAATCACTTCCAATCTTTCACTACAACAATTAGTTGGAAACAAATAATTAGCAAATGTTTAGAACACGAAAATGTGTTTGGGGAATGTAAAAAATATAAGATTCAACTAAAGCAATTCATTGTACAACAAATTTCAACCAGCTAAATATATTGGTCAGCTAGAAAGTATCTTCAAATATCCACCATTACTGTAACTGTCGGATTATAGTGCTAGATCTATCCTAGGTCCATTTTCTATTTACATATTTTAGTTTTACTGCAACACTGCATTTTTTCCTTGCGAATGTTGACTATGTTGTATTTATTATCGATTATAAATGCAATTATTTATACAATTGTGAAGGTGGTAATTCTAGACAATTTCATTTGCGTTCACTAGTATGATTTTACAAACGAGACACACTTTCGTCGTTTTATGTAACAGCGCACAGCCAGCCTCTCTCGTAATTACTGCCAAAAACGTAAATTGTCAGCGTCGTCCGTGTAAATTCAGGTCGTCGTGAATTGCATGCAAATTTAAAGCGCTTTCACATCGTCATGCTGAAAACCGAGCTGAGGGGATAAAACATAAAACGGGATTGCAAAATATCGATTTCAAATTGATGTGCCTTGCATTTGAGTTGTTCATCATGACAAATAAATATTTTAATTTGTTTGCGACGGATTATACTTGTTTCGCAGAACTGTTGTGCTTTCGGGATTATTGTCAGATCTATTTTTATACAAAATGGCGGTTTTAACTAAACATGACCTCCAAAGAAATCCTATTCCTTCAGTAAAAGACGGTTCTTTTTCGCGCGCTTTAACATCGTTGGGCTTTGAGGCGCCATACAAAATCAAGGCTGTGTCTTAACACTTTTTCGAGTCAATGTTTTGTAACCAACCTCCGTTCCAAAGCCAAGTGATTTGGCGCGGTCTCGTCGGCTCTTAGTTGAAACGCTATGCGACTATCCAAAATGACCGTAACACCGCGAATCCGTTGCTGAATGGGCTCGAGATGTTCAACACGAGCTAAGAATTGGCAGGCACTTTATGCGCGCGTCGTCAGAGAAATGGCGTCAGCGCAGCCTCCGCGCCATTAAAATTCAATTAACAATCAACAAGGCCACCAATCCCTGTTGCAAATGGCTGCCCTAATTGTTAAAGTAAGACGGCGGGCGGGATAAGCGCATCGATCGAATTCGCCCACGTAGATTTTTAATTGGTCTATTTCTTGTCATGGTTATCTTATTTTTTCGTCGCCCATTATGCGCTTTATAGGCAGTACAGGATGACGCATCCGAGATTTATTTAACGTCGCCTAGCTGCCTCAGCGGATAGGAATTTCTCTGCCTATGTGCTCACTGTTTATCACAGAAAGGAGACATTTATGTCAAATTTTAAAATTGAGGCAAACTTTTGTTTTATTTTTGCAAAAGTGACTAGTGTTAAATCCTGTCTCTAGGACAATCAGTAGAAATCTGGTAAGTGCAGAGATGAAATCTTGCTTCGTCATTACCAAGTCAGCATAAATGTTGTGATGGCTGACGTTACTGAAAACGAGATTCATGAGGGGTTTTAGTTCTAATTAAAATAATAGTAAAATATTATTATAAAAGCGAGCTCGCCACTCGGTTCGTCTCCTTCATTCGGCCTGTCCCGAATTCACCATTTAGTAGGAAAACGAGATGTTTTTAAGTATATTAAAGCCCCGGTGCTGAAAATGCCACAGCATTTCAGAGAGGTGTTTACGCACAGGAAACGCTGGCTATTTACCCCCACCACCACCACCACCATCATCAAGATGACTATCACGCGAGTGTCAAATGTATATTTAATTTAATGTCATCCGAGGAGGCATCGAGGCAAATATAATTAATCCCAACAATTTGTGGTTGTTAATTTCGGAACGTTTTACTGACACCTTCAACAACTCTCTATGGTGCATGCGATTGTTGTGTCCAAATTGGTTCACGGCTTCCAATAAACAATCACTGTGCAGAGTAATAAATTAGTTTCGACGGCCCAAATTCATTGTAAGCGTGTTATTGGTTACGGCGTTCAGATGATCCTTTTTTTAATCGCTGGGTTGAAATTCCCATAGTCTGGTCATTGGTTCATTGTACAGGATGTAAAATGTCTGTTAAGGGAGTTCACCGTTGATTTAATATATTAAATCCCCCCAGAGGGTTACCAGGAAATTTTGCCTAACCTAGGATGCCTAGGAAAGGGATCTTTAACGTCCCGATATCGTAAAGGTACAGGTCATAATTTTACTTCTATTCCAAAAGAAGGCGTGTGTGAAGGAATTTTTCTCGACCGAAAATTTCTGAAGGCATTGTACAGGATAGTGTTGTTCAACATATTTTGAGTCCTCAATTTCAATAAGCTAATCCGTAATTATTTGGTTTCAATTTCAGATCCATGAGTTGGTATGCTTCCCGATCTAGCGGCCTGTTGCTCTGGGCCTTCGGCGTGACTGTTCTGACCAGCTGCGGCAGCTCTCCGTTGGCCTGGGCCGAGCCCCAGTACCCGCAACCATGGTCGCCGTACCAGCAGCCGCGGCCAGCCGGCCTGTCCAACACCACCGACTGGCGTTTCCGCTACTCGCACACGCCCATCAACTACAACAACGCCGGCTACCGCAGCCCGGGCTTCCGATCGCAGCCGGCCGGCGGTGGCGCTGGCGGTGGTGCCGGCAACGGCGGCGGGGCCGGAGGAGGAGGAGGAGTGACGACACCGTCGGCCTTCTCGGCGCTCAGCGGGGCGGACGCTGCCGCCACCAATGTCAGTGCCGAACATGAGGAGAGTATCCATGTGGCCAGCTGGAACTGGCAGTACGTGCGCACGCCTTTCATCTACACGGCCTTTGTGGTCATCGCGGGACTCTGCAAAGTCGGTGAGTCTTCCCACGAAATTATGGTTGACCAAAGAGTGTGTGCATAATCTAAAGTGCTGGAGAATCCTATTCGCTAACGTTTAGGCCAGAGAGTGAGAAAATGATGTCGCCGTTTTCCTCTACTGGATTCACTTAATTCAGTGACCCTCTTAATGGCGCTGCCACCTGGCGCCAACAAAAGATTACCGTTATAGTGGCGCCACCTCCATCGATCGACGTTTTCGGGTGGCGCCTCAGGTTAAGACGACATCAAATATTTAGGCAAATATTCTTGCCTATTTTGTATTCCGCGTCAAGACATGCCAGTTATTTGTTGTTTCCTATATGCTGGACCCACTACTAGACCACTGTCATAGGTAAATTGGGATAATTGGTCGATACTGATACTGATGACGGTTTTATCGCCATAAAATCGTCCGATATATTTCTTAGCTCTCATCCAGTATATCAATTTATATTTAAAGTTTGGTAAACGCTGCTTCAGATTTGAGCGAGAAATGCGCGTTGAACAATATCAAGACTGTAGAAAGGGTTTCGCAACAGTGCGGTATTTAAATTCAGTTGTTCTTTCAGTAGTTCAAATAATAAACGCAGACAATGGGACAACTGGAAATATTGTATACTGCCGAGTAACACCACTTGGACAGTAGCATACATATGTATTTTGCGGTGAAGCAATTTCCTCCCTTGAGGGGGAGCTTCCAATCGCCGAGCTATGAAAATAACCATTTCAGAAATTGAATGTATATAATTATAAAAACATGGCTAGTCACGAAAGTTTTTATACCGCTCTAAATAAATCGCTTCTGAGTATTAAAGAACATAAAATTGGATAGGTTTTGCATTAGTGGTTACCAGATCACCACATCCGCATGAAATGCGTAATACTAACAAATATCCTCTAATATTATAAAACAAAGCTTGTGACTTTCTGTATGTGATTCGAGAGCTCAAAAATAGAGCCTACCGAAAATCACGCTTCCACATAGTAATGCGCCATTTTTGTTTTTGAAAAATTCGCTGGTCCTTTAGAAAAATTTACCGTCTGTTTCTGTTCATAGCACGCACCCTAAAAATCTTATTCCACTCTCCAACCCTCTCCGTTTAATACGCCTCATTTCGTTTAGCTCTCTACCTTTTCACCGTGAAGAATTAAGGGAAGAAGTAGACAGAGATTTTGAAGAAGCAGACAGACAGACCTAACCGAAATGAGGCGTCTTAAACGGAGAAAGGGACCTAACTAAAACCCTTTTAGTTAGTATTATATAATAGCGAATATTTGTCGAAACTCTGTGGTATCTGTACGAATTGTCGGGAATTTTGAGGGTTGTTGTGTAGCGTTCTATATATAACTAATTCATGCAATATCAGGGTAATTTGACTGATTATGCTCAATTTTTGAATAATGAAATGAATTATGTACTATTCTATTTTTAATTGATTCATATTTGCCTTCAAGCAAAAGATAGTTATTTTGATATATTTATTTCCCCCGAAATTAGGCTTTCTGTGCATGTCGCATAATTACATTGGATATGAAAACGATTTCCCATGCTACAATCAAGAGTTTTCCACGTATACATGCATATATAATTGGATTAAAAGAGAGCCTGGGATGTCCTTGGCCTTGTACCTTCTTCGTTCTGAGTATGTGTGCAGTTCATGTTGCAACTGAGCACAAAGCGTTCGTAACCCAGATGGCGCTTCGGTGATAACCAGCAGTGACTGATCCTCCAATCAATAGAGAAGCAAGCAGACGTGCGCTGGGTGCAATAGATGGGGAGGAAAATTGATCCGGAGTGATTTGCAGTGCGCATGCGCGCGTACAAGGTTTTCTTTAGAAAAGGTGCGCCCTGGGCAGGAAGGTCGGGCCTTCTTCCTCTTTCGGTTCTTCTACGATGGCATAAACAAAGTACTCAAGTTTGTGTTTATCAAGTTACTTTAACCAGGGTCCACATTTTGGTTCTTCAAATGTGATTCTCATCCCCCAGATTAAGTCATCTGCGCATGCGCACAAAACCGAATGAGTGGAGGATTGGGGATCGTGTGCATGCGCTGATGACGTAATCTGGGGATAAGAATCACATTTGAAAGACCAAAATGTGGTCCCATACCATTTTGCTTATGGTCTTTATTGTTGTCGTTGTTAAATTAATGAAATGGAAGAGCTAGACATACCTGAAGTAGTAATTAGCGATTATCGAACTGATACTTTTGTGAGTAGCAGATCTATATGCTGTACTCTAGGCTGGCATTTTATTTTTAATCACGCTGCAAATTATTTATTCTTTTCATCAAATGTTTACATTTGCGAATCCAATAAGCGTCATTTTATCAGCAGCCTCCACTATACAATCTATAGTGATTTTCATATTTTTTATGCTGCTGCTATATATTATATTATTAGATATATATGAGTTATTAGATATTTATACAACCAACATATTATTAAATTATAGAAGTACGAATATGATTCAGTCGTCAACCAAAATTTGGTTAACCTGTGCCCTGGGTTATGGCCCATTAGACTTCGTCTCTTTCTTAAAAAAAAACTTCTCACGTAGCTAGCATTCCCAAATTCTTTCTCCTCTCTCCCCTCCTTCTCCCGCACTCCGCGGCGTCCCTCATTTATCCCATTTGCCAACTTTTTTGCCTTCTCTGAAAGACTTCTAGGCAAAGCTCGACGAAAGACGTTACTCGTATTCTCGCGCAAATGTCATAGGTCAAGACGACTAGCTACCTGGCGTATGCCCGTGACAGCCAAACGCTTACGCGAGTGACAAATGGTGTGTTTGTTCTACAGTGTATACGCTTAATGGTTTTGCCTTTTACCCTCTTCTTTTCTTTGAGGTCGCTGATGTTTCTACCAACGGGGTACAAAAAGTAACAAACATCAAAGTTGGATACGAAACTTGACGTGATGGCGAGGAAGCTTCACTGTCGGGTGGAGGAGAGAGACAGCTCAGTTTTTGTATCGAGGGGAGTTGACAAGACGTCAAGTTTTGCTAGAAACAGCTTCCGGTTATAGTCTATACAATCTCTGTGATTGGTTCTGTCTCGAATAAGATCCGTTTTGGTCCCCAGTAGTCAGAAAATCGATTCTGATGAGAGACATTTCGGTGATATGAAGGAGAGATAAAATATTTTTTGAATTATTATTTTATGTGCTCTTCGTGGATTACCGTCGTTCACAATTCGTACCGCGTCTCAATGTTCTCAAGATGGAGTCCTATTTCATTAGTGTTGCTAGTCTCGTCAGTATGAGTTGAAAAGTAATCTTTCAATGTAAATGTGATTTTTGCTGAATGCGCGCAATTGCTTAGATATCTTCAATTTCAAAATAGTATATATGAAACCGATGGTATTAATAGCAAATATATATGAAATGATTGATGGGCATGCAATTAAAATAGATAAAATAATTTGTTGGGTAGTGACGAAAGGTTTAGGTGAGTTCATTCGTTCGTCTTCGTGTTTCGCAAATCTGCAATTTCTTTACTTTTTAAAGATCTGAAGTAATCGGTGTTTATTGGCGATCTTGTTGCCGACTCTTGATTGCAGTTCATCAATCATTTCATATATATATCTTAAATATCGATTTTTCAAATTAAATTTTATCAGAATCTCAGAATCTGGTAATTATTCTTTTCACCTCTTTATGCTTGAACAGTTTGTCAAAGTCAAAGGATTCCTATCTTTAGCTTGGATCATAATAAGTTTTTTTTCTGCCTAAATAGGCCGATCCATTTCCACTGCTGCATCACATATTGAGGATTTCAGATCTTTCTTCTTGCGCTAAGCCATAAAACAAACAGTTCGGTGGCACCGTAATCGTGCTTAACCGTCCGTTTTCACGAGCGATTAATTTGGTGGACCTCGAGCGAAAGCGACGGTCATCTTCTCGTTATTTGCTTTTATCGGTGACGAATGCGCGTCGAGGATCATCATAATCGCGACCGCTGCAGGCCACCGCCACCACTTTGGCGCTCGGATAACAGGCTTTGACTAATTTGGCGTACGAAAAAGTTTGGCTTATTTTGCCAAACATTATTATTGTCCATGTCGGACTACCTTAGTGGAGGGTCATCCGTGAATTTGGTGCAGCCTCGATATTTCGAGCTGCTCTGGAATGCGAGTATGTGACTGAGGAAATGCGGACTCGGGCATGAGAATCATAATGCATTGTTTAATATATTTAGTGCAGTGTAAGCAGTGTACTTCACTTGTCATAAGATCGGATTTATTTTATTCTAGCACGACAATAAGTAACTACGTGTAGTGTACTAGTATAACCTCAATAGATATAATATGCTCTAGATATTACTAATTCTGTGAAATTTGCAGGAAGAGATTTACTTAGGCGAACTTTTATAATATCCGGTTATATCCCGACTAATATTAACTATTTTAATAAAGGGCGAAGCCAAGCAAAACCCAGGACACGACTGGGGAAATATTATATTAATATCTATATATCTCATTCTAAGATTAACTATTTTTTCTAACGTTGGCATGCAATTAATTTCTCCTTCTCTTTCAGGATTTCATCATGCCAACTTTTTATCAACAATATTGCCTGAATCATGGTAAGTGAATATTTATGTTTTTAATGTGTTCAAAATGAATCAAGCACAATAGATAAATAATATGTCCTAACAAGTGGAATTGCTAGAAACTGATCATAGCTGAAGCTCCTTCAAACTTGTGACTGTGCACAGCAAGTAAAATAACAATGCGTGTGTCAATCAATTTCAGTCACGCGTTATGGCAACGTCAATGTGTTTTTATATATTAACTATAAAATTATTTGATAAATTGAATATTTTTGTTGTGCGGTTCAACTTCATACTTACGCCTTCTTTATAGTGCTCTGTCTCATCCAATATCTCGGTCACCTATGTCACTACGTCACATTGTGTATTCCGAACTATCTTTCAACTGGTTTTCCTATAGATTTCGGATGTACTGTAGAGTGCAAAGTTAGTTTAAAGCACGCCCCGTCCACGTTATAGTTGTTTTTCAGTTTTCAGACTGGGGTTTCTTTATTGGGTACATGGTAGAATAAAAGTGATTAGCGCCAATTGTGATTATGGTTGTATCGTTGGTATTACAATTGTATTATATTATAAGTGATACTATACCATAGTCATTCAACGATGTGTGCAACGAAATTAACTTATTTTTAATTGTAAAAGCCAACACCGATTACTTAATTTTTCCAAGATCTTTGTTAAAATTAAGTGTCTAAGAAATTAAGTATTTTTGTGTAAGTTTTAATAACAAATTGCATCTACATACATAGCTGTCATCATTTAAGAATATTTTAGCAAGGGCAATCTTATTCACTCGTATGTTATTTATTTTTTCATTAATTGTTGAAGAGGCTTTTCAAAGCCCCCTATGGGCCGACCTGGTAATTTTACCTAGCCGAGGTCTGACCTGAGTAGGGATATTTAACGATTCCTGATATCGAACGGGCACGGATTCTGAAGAAGGCGGGCAAAAAAATTTCTCCCACCCGAAAAATTCCGAAGGTGTCGGCCGGAATCGAAACCGCGACATGGGCATAGAAAGCAAATACGCTAACCATTACGCCGCTCGACAGTTCCTGGGTATGTTTAAAACATTGCATATCATTAGGGAGGTCTGACTTTTAAGTGTGGCAACACTTAAAAATCCGGTCACAGGTGACGTGTCGCGTTCAATTTAATGTTGTCTCTGGTCGGAAGTAAGGCGTTTGGCTTTTTCTTAACAAGTATTATCTTGAACACCTGTCGCTCGATATATACTGTGTATCAACTTATTTTTCAGAGAGATGCTGGTGAGGGAGGGACAAATATTTGAGACGGGAAGTACTGTTTGGAGGCGAATCTGGGAGGGCTCAAGCAGTCCGTGTGCTCATCGATTATTTAGAAAACATTTCAGAACAAATAAATGTCAAATCACGAGTGGGTCAGACGATGGCGCATAAGAAAGAAATATAGAGAAACCTGGGAAGCAAGCTATCGATCGTTTCCACCAACTACCTCGAAGTTGTACAGCCATTTTCGATAACTGAGAGTGCCGAGAGTGCAGGCGGCCTCACCATAAACGCGATTGTGGAGCTGAGTGACTTTTTAAAAAAATCGTTCCAATAACAGCAGTCTTTCTGAGAAATTGGTCTGTTAGTCTCTGCGCATGACAGATGTTGTTGCCCTCCGATGGCGATCCAGTGAATCTGCTGGTTCGTTGCAGTTATGTGTTCGCATATGTAGTAAATCGATAATCATATAATTATCGATCAAGCATTCGATGGTGTTCGATATAGCACGTCTGCATGTGTCAGTGGTAGTGAGTTCGATCGCATAAAAAATGACATACTAAATTGGTGGATGTGGGAGGGGGGGTTTTATAATTGAGACTATGTCGTACTTTCTAAAACAAAAAACGAAAAGGTCTTTCTGGAGTCTTCACTATTTATTTGACAAATTAATATTGTGTTCGTAAATTTGAAATTATTTCCAATACATGCCAAGCATAATTGTTAGGGTGTTTTACATGATCAATTAAAAAGACTAATGGTGGGATAAGGAATTGCATTCGCTTCATGCATTTTCATTGTAATTTTTTTATTTTTTACGGGAGAAAAAGAACCGCTCAGAAGGACAAGCGGCACGCCAATAGAGCGTGACTATCGATTTTGTTCTCAAATCAGAAATTGGTTGCTTGTCTTCAGTGCATGCGCGCGGTGTTAATTAATTTTTGTCGAATAAATTATTCTGTCTCGGTTGATAGTTCTTCGGCTTGAGCGAGCGCTTCAAAGATAGAGTATGTTATTGATTTTGATGATGTGGTTGTTGTTGCGTGACTGAATAAAGTCCTTATCAATTCTAGCGAAATGTCATAGGGTCATTGAATCTGAAGTCCATATTAGTTCTAGAATCTGTAGAATTTCGGCGAAGGTAACCTAAAACTCCTTAACCGTTCCGAATCGGAAAATTCGAAAGCAACAAAACCCTTGTCACGAATTAAATCCACAAGTGTTTTTATAGAAGAATTTGTTTCGGGCTGGAATACTCAACCATCTTACCCGTTATCTGTTATCTGTATTACAATAGAGAAACAGGGAAAGACTGTTTAGCAAGTAGCATTCAAATTTGGCTTTCTATTGTAAACGGTTGGAGCAGTTGTTTTAGTATATTCTCTGAAAGTCGTTTTAACGTTTGAGCGTCGACGGTTGCGTTGCGCTTCTAGAGGCACGTTGGTACGAACGGAAATTGCTGAAGAAGTTGCCGCATGTCCAGAGAACAATTTCGAATTTTTGGAGCCGGAGGAAATGAACCTCATACTGAACTCAATATCAGCTTAATATTTGCTTTTATTACACATACAGCGAGCAGCTTATCTGAATAGAAACCAGAATCGACCTGCAGGCGGAATGTCGGATCTGCGCCGTTGTTCCAATTTTGGTTTTCGTCGACAAGCTACCAATTCGGAAACCGCTACAACGAATCTAGACCATCCATTCGTCAGGAAATTTTGATCATTATCAGACAAGCCAAATTGAAATAGAAAATCATGGAAAGGTGATAAAACGTTCTCGCTTTTGTTCACGACAGGATGATGCCTAAACAAAGCACATGTCTCTACACGTATTATTTGGAGCACATTTACTGAATGTGCAAGGCATATACAGAAATAAAACAATAAAAAGTTTCATGGGTTATTGGACGAAAAATATAAGTCGTCCATTGAAATATCTTTGCATTAGTAATCATCATATAGGATACGGTGTAAGTGCCAGGTACGGGCAAATGTGCTGCCCCTTTATTTGGCAATCACACACAACTCGCGTGCAATGCCGGATAAGCATTGTATGGCTGCAATGCTTGCCGCTCGCTATTCAAAGCTCTCTGCTGTCTGACGTCTGCCGATGGCATTTTCGAATTATTTGTTTCATTTTCATACGAATTCAGGTCTACGTTTACCTTGCTCTAGAAAGTTTAATAATTATACATGTATAATTATTACATGAACTCATCCCTGGAATCAATTCATAATTAAATCTGAATTAATTCGTGGTATCTTTTGTGATGAGCTATCGACGCCAAAAAATTGTATGTATCTACAGACTTTGTACATACATATCTGGAATTAAAAATTAACAGTCTTATATGTGATAGCATGTTTTTAAATCCTATATTGTAAAACTATGAATTGGATTTTGGTGTTCGGAGCAAAATTTCAGAACGGCTCAATGAAATCGCATAAAAATGAACATACCGTAAGTA
>JAQGBY010001037.1:0-33481 GCA_034698785.1 Mycogona germanica
TCGCCATCGTCAAACACGTGGAACAACGCCTGAGTGAGCGCAGCGCCATCTCCGCCGCTCTAAGATCCTAATAACGACGCGTTTTACTCCCTCCCCCCTCCCTCCCCCTCCCCCAGCTCACGCTCCACTTGATCCCCGGGCAAATTTAAATTGAGCCGCCGCCGCCGCGCCAACTGTGTCTGTGAGCTCGCCGCTCTTCTCCACTCCTTAAGGCTTCGCTTCGACCGGACGGATGACGTCATCGAATCGATCCCTTTCGATGGAGCCAGCCCTCCTATCGGCGGCCGGAATAGATGACGGAGACAACTTTATAGGAAGGGGAAAGGGGTGTGTGGGGTTGAAGGGTAATGTGGAAGTGGGAGAGGTTAGCTGTTGCCACGTTCGGCTCATCACAATCCTCTCTGGAATTGAATGTATAAATAGGAGTTGTCGGTTTTAATGTTTGAATCTGAAATGTTGTTGGTGCGTCGGGAAAGCGGTCCACGGTCTACTGTAACATGGCCATTGGATTTGAGCGATGACCATCGGTTGGCGGCGCACTCACTGGCTGTCACTTTCAGCTTTAAGGTTAGTCCATCGCCAAGTTGAACGAGCAAATTGGGCGTTAGCGTCTGTTCCCTTTACTTGTCAGTCTCTTCTAAGAGATGGCGCCACATCCGGGGTCCTGCCCACGTCCGCTACAACAACTGTATCCTGCGAATGCGTCGACTGATCCACTCGGGGCTTCTATTTCGGTGGAATCGGTGGAATCGGACGAGAGAGGATCGGCGGACGACGTCACCATCTATTCCTTGTTACGAGACCATTGACGAACGAGACTTTTTCTCCAGACCTCGTGTAAACGGTGAGCCCGAGTGAAGATTCGTCCTGTCTGGACCACTCGGGATCACTCGAGAGAGACTCGCTCGTTTAGTTGACCCGCGACTGTCGCCGAGTCACCAACACCGATACTCGCCAGTCGTCAGTCGTCGTGACAATCGCCGCTTCTATTTTAAGCCGGATACTCGAGTTATACAGCTTGGCGGCAACAAATCTACTCTCTGAACCCCATATATTTCCTCATTTGTTTTCAATGAGTAGCCATTTCATTTTGTCTGAAATATTTTCATTTGGGTATTTTGAGAAGAATTAAGAAATCGTTTGAATTCCCTACATCTTCGGATAGTCATCTGAGCATAATTACACGAGGAGCACTTGAAAATGTTATTTTGTTTGGGTTTAGCGAACATCCGCGAGGTAACATTTCAAACGACCATGCTGGAGATTTACAACTTGCCCCTTCCCCACCCACCCCACCCCATCGCTCGACCAAAACAAAATGACACGGATCTGAACGGAGCAAAACGTCAAATGCCAAGTGTAAACGATGCTTCAATGGGTCGTGGTAATGGTTGGTGGTTGTGCTGGTGGCGACAGGAATGCTGACACTGGGGTTTTAAAATATATATATCTACTAAAGAAACAGCTGGCTTGTTGGGATCACGATAAACGAAAGTGAATTGAGAAAATGGGTGTCGGGGTTTCGTTCGTAAGTTATCGCGTAAGGTGGTCGCTTTGTTCGGTGGCGGTTGCCAAGACGCGATAACCCCACTCTCCCCCCCCCCTTCACTCGTGGATGTGGTTTTGGCGCTGCGTGACGTCTGCGGTGAGGGGGTGGGGGATAAGGGGATGAGGGTGGCGCCCACTACACACTATTTATGGATAGTCATAAATCGCTCGCTCGCTTTTGCTGGTGTTCGCACTCAGTCGTATGTGGAACAAAAGTAATGGCTATCATCAGCCTCCACCCCCCCCCCCTCCCCCCTTTCCCTCTTCCCCATGTAAGACGAGTCTGCTGCCACCTGGTGACAAGTCCCGCCCCTCCCGCACCAATTACATTTTCAATTTATGTATTCCTGCGTCGGTCGGAACTGACCGATCACCGCGGTGACATTGGTACCATCTAGTCCTCTCTCATCCTTCTATCCCTATGGAACACAAAATGGAATCGCCAAACTCATATAATTGGATAGCAATTTTTCCTGAAGAATTTAATGATGCTGCACTGTAAAAATTTAATCATTTTTATTTTTCTTTCTCCACTATTTAAAGATTCAGCCAAGACTTTTTTTTAAAAAAAATTCTTTGTTCAAGTAACAGTTCATCTTGAAATTAGAAAGCTTTGGCGGCCTCACATTTTTCACTAATACATGTAGTAAGCCCAGTCGGTATTGCGACTGACTGTGGTTCGGCGGTCCCGGGTTCGATTCCCGACGCGGGCTCTCGAAAATGTCGATCCCTGGGTGTACTGAACATGCCCCTCGCCTAGTGCCTAAGCACCAAGAGGGCTACAGAAACGCCTGGAATTGCAGCGACTAAATTGATTGGAAATAAATAAATTTCAAATCATTTTTTGCCAAGCTGGTTGTTCTTTCAGGCGCAATATTTTTCGTCAGCCAGTTTCTTCCGTGTGTTAATTGAAATTACAATTAACCGTTAACAATAAGTGATGGTGACAATATTGTGAGCGAGGTGAGGACAGATATTTCTCTACGGGTGCTAAATGCATCACTAAACAGTTGTTCATTAAAAGTTTGGACGAACGCGCAAATCAAACACTATGTACGTGGAAGACTCGCCAACTCTACAATTGAAGCTCTCTATTGTTTCTCAGTCGGTGGTTCGCCAATAAGTTAGTCACGTCGAGCCCCGAAAATTGTAATTAAATTTGGCAGCTCGCTGTCGCCATTTCTCAATGCCCAGACCACCGTTCGAGCCAACCCCCATCCCTCTCCCCACCCAGGCCCTGGCACAAAATTTACAAACGCATTAATTGAATTTGTCGTAATCAGATGCACGTACACTCCGAACCCCTCCAACCCCTAACCCCTCCCTCTTGTTTCAGAGTTCGTTTGTCGCCTCAACCCCCCCATTCATCATCACCCACTCGCGCACACACCGAGGCCGCTCTTCCTGCTTATTATGCTAATGATTTTTTGTCTCCTGTGTTTCCAGGAAAGCTGTTTGCCCGACGAACCAAATCGGAAATTAATTAACGAGCCGAGTGCTGAGAACTTCGTGACCGGGTCGCGCCTCATTCATCTTCCGTCGCATCCGACGCATCCCACAAAGCGGATTCCGCGGCATTTCCCATTTCAACTAGTGGACACATCAACCGCAACAACCGGACAACCGCAATGCTCCCAGGTAAGATAAGATGCTGGTCAATTGACCCTGAAACCCGGTGACCCGCTCAATAATCTGACAGCGTCAACATATTTTTTTTAAACAGACGAAAATATAAATAGAAAGATCGGATCTAAACAGAACCTAGAATTCAAACTGTGTTTATGAAATTCCTTCAAAAGCCCTTCACGGGAACATAAACCATTTCTGACAGTTGCCACCAAGTGTCACGTTCGATCAGCGAGGAAGACTGGGGATAGAAGAGAGAGAGAGCGAGAGCCAACTGCCAACGCGCCAAAAATTGTTTGACGCGCCCACTCAGCTATTTGGGATGCCAATTGTTATCCTCGCTCAGAAAGTCACCTTTTAGACTTTCATTTGTACGAGTCCGGCAAGGTAAAGTCGAACCCATCCGATGAGGATCCAGCCACGACACGGCAGCACAGCACTCGTTCTCATTTATTGACCTCGAGTTTGTTGAGCTGTGTCCAAAATTGATGGGTTCAAGGGTTCCCTGTCGGTCCAGGTTCCGCGTTGACCGGTGGCCTTTTCGAGTGGCCAGAGTAACAAATTCGGGACTCGTCATGAGACTGAGACTCGCTGTACTTGTCCTGGATAAATGACCAAATAAGTCGGGGCTAGTATAAAAACTTGATCGGGAAAGAGAATCCCGAAAGCAGGCGACGAGTAAATGAAGTGAAGCTGTGTGTCCAAAGAGTCGGGCAGAGAGACCCCCGTCCCCTCCCCGTCCCCTGTCCCCTCCTCCCAAATACACACACACACATGGTGTATTTATAGCCATACGAATTGAGTGAATGGTGTAATCGGCCGCCCCCTGCCCCTGCCCATACCAATTTTCCCCCGCCTCCTTTTTCATTAGAAAATTTCGAACCCTCCTCCAATGGACAAACGATGCGAATTGACTCATTTTTTTTCTATTTTCATTCGCCTAATAATTTTCCCCTTCGCTGTTTTTCAATGGAGGAAGTTTTTAATCTGGAATTGCTTAATTTCAAATTCTAAGCTAGATTTGTGGTATCATCTATATTCTTCGCTGCGACAAAAGAAACGAAAATCTGAACCAGATCGCAGACCGTTGAGACGTCAATAAGAGCAATTAGGAAAATGCGAACGACAATTCGTATTGACATGGCAACTCTGAAACCCGTTTTTCTAACTAAAATCACAATTGAGCCACCGGTAGGGCCATTTGGCAGAAGAGAGCAATCTCAAAATACAATTAAAATTGGTTTTGCAATTAGTGTAATGTTGAGTGTCACGCGGAAACTCATTCCACCGAGTTTGGATCGACAGGAAAAGTGATCGTATGAGACACGAATTTTGTCCCAATGAGCGACTGTCTGAAATTCTTGGAGCAGGCAGGTGGAAGGAAGCGAATGAAAACGAGGCTCCTTTGTATATTTTGTATTTGCGTCTCACGGGCAGTTTTATTTTTAAACTCGACCTCGAGTTGGGCACATGCCGGGGAAGCGAACACGTCACTTGGTCTAATTTCGATCTGAGCGCACCCAAGGATGCGCTTTGGGTGCGCCGTGGATTCACTCGCCATGGCCAAGGTTATTCTGACTCGGCTTAGCCTCGCTCGCTCTCGATCTCGATTTCTCGGGTGCGACTCAGTCACACGACACTCGTGATCCATCAGCAGAACCGCTCTCTCTCTTTCTCTCTGGATCCCGGCTCCGAATCGCACTCACCCGATCTTAAACTGACCGACGCAATTAAGTAGCGACGCCTCCTCAACCATCGACACAATTTGTCTCGAGCCACGCACAATTTTCCAGTCGCTGTTAATAGTCAATCTAGTTATTTTCAAGTCGATCGTTGGACTCGCTTCCGTTTCGGCGAAATCGTTAAACGTTGGCCGCCACCCGATATAGAAAGACTGGAATATTTGCCGACACTTTTTGTTGACTCCAACTTTTAACTGTTAGCGCATCGCTCGTTTACATCCACACCATTGTTTACGTAACGTTCGACTCGAGCTCTAGCGCCTGTGTGTTGGCGGCGAACAGGATCGATTCCCCAACGCGCTCCCATTTCTAACCCCCGCTGACCCCCAGCTGACCCTCCCCCCCCCCCCCGAGTGTCCATCAGCCGTGATCGCCACCATGAGTTCTTCGTATTTTCGCAGAGTCCGCGGCTACCCGGCCGTCGACTGGCGTCTCCGTGACCTGACCATCCGCACCGAGCTGGACGAGGAGCGGGATCCGACACTGTGCGACCGCTGGTTCACGCCGGATCGCCTCATCCTGCTGCCGCCGCGCTGGGTCGGCACACCCAGCTACGGCAACCTCACCAACGACATGATCACCGAGCTCCTGCTCAGCGTGCACCAGATGAGCGAGCGCGGCGTCACCTATATCGGTCCGGCACGACACCGGCTGCGCGTCCGACGAGTCTGCTAACGACAACCCGCTCACACGACGCCCACCCCCAGCCGAGCATGGGTCCAGCCGCGCCCCCCAGCGGGCCATCCCTCCCCACCCCCCACGAGCCACATCCCGCATGACCTGTGTCATCCCGCTCCCCGACTCCACTCGTGTCTCCACCACACATCCCGCACTATTTATATATATATATATATGAGTGAATCCCCTTAATATTCCCCTAATATAGAGGTTAATATAGTGTTAAACTTGTCTCGTCCACTAACCATATTTATCAGGTGATGCCTTTCCCTTCCGTTTCGAAATTGCCCCAATCGCTGTTAGTTCCAATATCACATACACAAACTCGTTAGTGGCATTAAGAGGAGGAACTAGACTAGAATTTGCACGAAAAGGATTTTTTTTTGTAGAACCCTCGAGTTGATTGAAAAGTGCTTTCCCTATTAGCTGTAGTCTGTCGCTAATTAAACTCGGTGCCTTGGCGATATCAGATGCTCTTCATTCGCGCATAAAATTATATTAGTACCCAAAGGGAAAATTCTATTGACATTTGAGTGTGGTGGTGGCAGGGGAATTTGGCAGCTTCTTCTACTGTCGAGCGGAAAAATTAGACGTTATTTCTATCTTAAATCCAATAATCTGCAGCTACAAGTTGCTACATGAGAGTGCCTTTGTATTTGACGCAACTTGTTCTCGTACTCTAGGGTTAACTCCACGGCCTTAAAAACAAATTGTATTTCAACGCTTTTTACATTTTGCCGTTTAGCTCTCTCTTTCTCTCTCTCGCTCTATATATCGTATATATATATATAGATATACACTCGTAGACGACACTTATTACACACGAATTAGATGATAATCTCACTTGTCCACAGCTAATCCGAATGATACCGGGTAACGTTAAACAGGGTTCTCACGATCAAAGTGGATCAGCTGATCCATTGTAAACCGATAGTCAGCTAACTTTAATCGAGGTTTCTCACTCTCCGTGTCCTGTCCTCACCACACCCGACCTCCTTCCTCTCTCTCTCTCTCTCTCTCTCTCTCTCTCAAATCTCGATGGTGTCGTGCCAACACTGACTTTCCAATCCCCACCCAGTAAGTGACCACCTTCCGTCGTCGTCGTGAAGTGCGTGCCTGCGGGGAACTAACTCCAACCGCCGCATCGGCCATCTGCCGCTTCTGGAAGAAGATGGTCGTCGCGTGCCGATGCCAGATGACCCGCGCATTTGTCTCGTAAGCAGCGGCGTCACGAGTATGTTTACAACTAAATTTTCATCCGAGATCCATTCACAGCGGAGTGGCGGCGATGGTGGAGCTGCTGCTGCTGCCGGTGGTGGTGGTGGTGGCGTCGACGATGGTGTGGTGGCCCGAAATAGCCTCGCCACTCGTTCGGTGGTCCGTCTCGGTACAGCGGAAACGACCGGCAACGTGTGTCCCGTTCTTGCCTTACTGGAGCCGCTCTCTATCTCCCTTCGCCACATCCCAATGTGATGTCGTGGAACACGCGCTCGTCATTTAAATTCGACAATCGTGATACTTCACCGGCCTAGTGTAGGTGCGACTCGTCTCTCAGTTCCTCCAGTCGTTGGCGGACTCGGTCAAATTTGATCTCACCAGTCACGCGAGTGGGCATCTGGTGACTAATCGGTGGAGAGCGCCACCTTTCGACGACGAGGGGCCAGTGATTCTTTTTTTCGATTCCTCTTCTACGGTTGAATTGTGAAAGTGCATTCGCGAAAAGTTCATCTCATCCGTGTCGATTGAATTAGTGAGTTCCGTCGGGTGCCGTGTCGGGGTGCCGCGTCGGGCGCCGGACCAACTGGCCGCCACGTGCCAGCCAAGACCCACCGGAAGTTGAATTATTGAAATGATCTAGTGTCTCCGTCTCCAGTCCGGATCGCTGGTGAGTGTGTGAATGGTGAAGACGACACGGTCGAGTGTCTCATTGTGGTTCACGACCAGCTAAAAGCTGACGCACGCAGCAGTTGAGGTGGAGCGACTAAGTGAGTCGGCGCTGGAGGCAGCCCCGGCTGAAGCGGCGGCAGCGACGGAGGCGGCGGCTGCTGCTGCTGCTGGAGAGGAGGCGGATGAGGAGGAGGAGGAGGACGGCAACTGGAGCCCCGCCCTCATGCTCCTGCAGAAAGCGATGCGCTACTACCGTCTGTGGATCTACACCTGCAACGCCGTGCTCCTGCTGGGCGTGGTCGTGTTCGCTGTGGCAGCCGCCTCCGTGCTCGGTGACACACGGTCGAGATTCGTGCCCGTGCCCATGTACCATCCCACCTTCATCTACGCCTACCTGGCGCTGGTGGCGCAGGGTGGACTGCTGCAGGCCGTCGGCTGCTACGGGGCCCTACGACTCAACGAGCGCTGGCTCAACGTCTACTGGCTGCTCATGCTGCTGCTGCTGGTAGGCGACGTGCTGGTCGGTGTGGTGTGGATCTTCCTGTTCGGCAGCATCACGCACCAGCTGCCTGCCCAGCTGTGGGCCAGACTGCGCGACGACTATGGCTACGATGTGCGCTACACGGTAGCCTGGGACGAACTGCAGGTGAGCGCCCACTGCTGCGGGGTGCACGGACCTCGCGACTACGACAACACCCGCTGGGCGTACAGGCTCAACGCCAGTGATATCGCCAACCTGGCTTCGCTTCCCGCCAGCTGTGGATCTGTAGCCGCGCTCCTCCATTCCACGCCGGCCGGTGCCGACTGCTCGGCCGAAATGCCGGACGGCAGTGGCAGTGGCGCTGCCTCCGCGTCATCCGCCTCGGCCTCGTCGTCGTCGTCGTCGAGCACGCCATCGCCCTACGACACTTCCATCATCCTCAGTGCATGGACTAGCGGCTGGACAGTTTCGTCGTCGGCCCCATCGACACTCGCCACGGTCACGTCGTCATCGTCGTCTTCCTCTTCGGTCGCACCGTCGCCACCGCCCACCTCCCCCCAGCCATCGACAGCTGCCAGCGACGATGCCCTGTCACGGCCGGGCTGCGCGAGAATGCTGCAGGAGTGGATGCAGCACTGCGCCGACGTGCTGTTCGTGCTGGGCTACTGCGTCATCGCCTTCCTCAAGTTGTGCTTCTTGGGCATTCTGCGCTACGAGATCAAAGAGATGATCCAGAAGATCAAGATGCTGAACAGTGCCGAGAACGCGCAACCCGCCTTTCCCGAACTCATGGTGCTGGGCATCGGTACGCCCACCAGTGGAGGCGGAGGAGGCCTGGGCGAAGGTGGAGGTGGTGGCGGCGGCGGAGGAGGAGGCGGCGGAGGTGGTGGTGGCAGCGGCGGCGGCAACGCCAACCACTGCGGCGGCGACTCGCTGAAGGAGGCGCTGCTGTCGCACAGCAACCACGTCAACTCGTACGACAACGGAAGTGCCGATCCGACAGCCAACCACCTGCTGCTGCTGGACAAGAAGAACGTTCGTTCCAACGGCAACAATAACGATTTTGAACTGACCGAGCTGACCAGGCATCGATTGTCCTAGTGCACTCACAGTCAGGGGGGGTGGGGGCGCGAGAAACTGGCAACACCATTTGGACAAATAACAGGTAGAAGCGAGATCAGCTGGGCCTAGATCACGGACTGCACATTAGAATAGCTAGGAACCGTATTTTGAGGGTATTTTACTAGAAAAGTGAAACGCTACCTATTCCAAATCTCGGGCGACGCCTCGTCTGCGATTAATATAAATGCTTATGACGGCAGTGTAAACTGTGTGCCGAATAAAGTTGGCGTTTCACTTTTTACTCAAAAATCAAATAACTCAAAAATCCGGTTCCTTCACGTATTTGTTTAAAAATGAAATAGTGAATATTTTTTTCCGTTCCATTGACCGAATCCAATTAATAAATGTTTCGATGATCATTTCTATTTGAATTTTAAACATTGATCTCCATTCGTCTTACTTACAGAAAGGAGATTAAACGAACCAGTTTCCACTATTGAACTGATTCCCAATTTTTGGTCACGTTCTTCGGGACTCGTTGAGTTGTTTTTTTTGTTTTGCTAAATTGGAAATTTTTTGTCTTCCAAGTGAGTGCTCTCTCATCGAGTAAACGGACACGTGTCATTTTTACGTCAGATTGTTGGTCAATTGTCGCGTTTAACGCATTCGGTGGTGAGTTTAGGAATTTTGCCAGTTTCTCGGCGCCCGCGGCTCAGTTAAAGCTACTCATTGTTTTTGTTCCGGCGGCGGCGACTCAGACTCCGTTAGGTTCGAACTGCAGCTATTCCATTCACGTCATCGTTACTTAGTGACCAATCAGCCTGGTAAATGGGGACGAGGCAACAACGAGATGGTGGACATCGTGATCACTGTTGCACTCTCGACCTCTCTTTCTCTCGCACTTGGCCACACGCAAACACCCGGACAATATGATATTTGGGGATTGGATGAGTGGCAGTAGTGGTGGTGCTCATTGGCCTGGCCACACTCACTCACTCACTCACACAGTTCTCGCTCCAGACTCTCTCGGCTTCTGCCTATTCGTAAGCTGCACTGAAGAGATGGGGGAAGGAAGGAAGGATAGATGGACATTCTAAAAAAATAATTGAAATCTCCCGCCCATCTCTTTAGAGCAGCGCTTGACATGATGTTGACGCTTGCGGCGTGCAGGCGCAGATGTTGTCTTAACGTCGCTAAAGATTAAGATTTAGAACGGTCATTTTCAAAATCTTTTCGTTTCGCAACTCTCATTAACGTGATGTTCAATTCGTTCAAATGGATTTGGTGTTGTGTGACGAACGAACGACGAATATAGAGCTATAGTGGGCCAACTGGGGGAATTAGAAGTATTAATTGTGAAAGATTTCGCCTTTCCTGTTTGTCGGAATTGGACAATATTTTCAACAAATGTGGGTATTTTTTAGGGTTAGTTATCTCGGTCCAATGTAGATGCGATGTTAGACAGGATCTGCGCGCGGACGCTTCTGAATTTGTCTCCAGTTGGTTTCATTTTTGATTTTCTGTCGATCCGCGTGGTCAACTTATTCTCTCGAGACGCAAACCACGTCACACAAAGCCTGTATATTGTGTGCTGATATCAAATGCAGCTTTTCGCGCATGACTTACTACTATTCGGCCAATCACGGCCCGAGCCTTTGGTACCGTTGTTTCGGGGAAAATGTGTGTTGGGGGTGAAACTTATACTAGTCCTCGGGGAATTTTCCCCACTTCTCTCCTATCATACCATCTTATAGTGTACCATCTTATAGTGTACCATCTATTCTTATTAACGAAATTGGCAAAGAGCGCTAGAACCTATATTTATTTTATAGATTTTTTCATACGGCAGTTTCGACGAGTGGAAATGATGAAGCGACATTTATTGCTCCGACGAACGATTAATTAGCCCGAGTTTATCTTCTCGTCGTCTAGCCAAGTGTTTATCGGCTGCGGGGAACACATTCTCGCCAATCCATCTACGAACATGATTACAACAACAACTAAATAAAAAATAAACCTGAGCTTCGCCGAATGTTTGACACGGCAAAAAGTACTAAAAAAAAACGTCATGTGCTTTAAAAACAGTAGTAGTGAGGAGTTTTGACTGAGTTGTAAACGAATCGACTCTAGGTAGAACACCGATTTCATTTGTTACACGTTCGAAACCACACACGGTAACATTTTCCCCCTTCTCTTTGTGTTATGTAAATTACAATTTGTAAATAAATATATATTTATTAAGTAGGGCTGATTTTGGAATCAATACTGTAGTGTGTGTGATGTGATTAACTGATATATTTATCGATCGTAATTGAGATCGGGCCACTCGATACTCCTTCAACTGAAATCGAAATGACGACTTCGAGCAAAAATATTCTTCCGCATTCGAAATCATCTCCTTTTCAAGTGATTCGCTTAACGATCGTTTCTTTATTTGAATGTCTTCTTCGATCGATCGCCCCTTAGAGGTTCTCGCCGAAGCAAATTTCTGCGAAAGCAAGATTCCTCTCATAATTTTTACGAATGGGGAATGTGCAAGTTATGGGACGAATACAAAGACGTTTGAAGCACTCGACGAAAATGTTTGTCTAATCCTTCTTTTTCCCTAGCGAAGTCAATGGAATGAAGGAGAGCCCCTTCCGCATTGTTCAGTGAACAGTCGCAGTAAGTAATCGTACATTGTAATCCGATCGTCTCACGCTAGTCCCACGGCGGCTTCAACCCCCAACCCCCAACTAACTGGGGCCCAGTCCGTCCACCCAAACCAAAAACCCTGATCGATTTTCGATAGAACATTTTAAACGGTTCGTTCCTCGCCGTTACAGCTTCAATACATTCCCAAAACCAAGCTATTCAAATTCCTTTCAATTTTAACGATGGTTGGAAAATTGTACTTGTCCCGTGCATCTCGAATTGAGCACCTTCACGAATAGATAGATTCTCAGTTCAATTGATTGAGCTGGGCTTATTTGTAGTAAGGGCTGCTCGGACGACAACGATTTTAAGAGGATGATTGGTGGTTGGTATAATAAATATGTTGTCGTCCGGTGTAGAGACGAGTCGAGGGCGCATCGTCAGCATGATTTTGAATTGAAGCATGACTGTTGGAGGCGACGAAGCAGCTGTTCGTGAGAAGCAAAAATCGCTGGTCTCGCTCTCGTCATTCGAATAATGCGCCGCTTACGCCGGAGATGCCGATGTCTTCTGCTTACTCCAGCTGCCTTCTCTCTCTCGTCATCATCGATCCGTGGAAATGTCATTTTGTTCGGCACACGCGACGAAACATTTTGTCAATGCACGCTGGCCTCCAAACAAAATGACATTTTCAGCCAAGTCAAACGTGCAATGATCGATTGAGCTCACGCAGAAGTCGTATGCTTTCGCGAGCGGCCCCCTAAACATTGGCAATCACACAGTGCACCCGTCCCATGTGGGAAAACCAATCGGCTCTTGTGGATCAACATTTCGCTCTTTTTCTGAACACAAATGCTGAATTTAAAAACGGTATAGTCGTGCAAATTCAAAACTCCTTCGAGGATTTTTTTTACCTGCCTGTACATGTCATATATTAGTTTCATATTTTTTCTTTTTTGTGCAGATAATGTGTTTTAGTGCCGATAATTGTTGAAGCTCGTGGTGGTGGTTTTCCAGCCGTGTGCTGGGCGAGCACTGAGTGATCCAGGTGGAGCCGTCTGGCGGGACAAAGCAAAAACTCGCCAACAACGTACAACCAGATGGAAGGACGCGCCATCTAGTAGCACGCTCTTGTATTCGCACACAGCCGAAGGGAAAACAGCCGATCGACACTGAGTGCACTCTGGTGGCAATCGGTGTTACTTTGGCGTTAATGCGAGCGCCGATGGGGATGGCCATTTTGAAAACACGTGCGCAACTAGCGGTTGAGCGCAACATCCGCTATAACAGATTCTGGGTTTCATAGTACGGTTTTGGCGGCAATTGCTAGAGAATAAATCAAATTTTTTCCTACCTCGATTTGGTCCTGCAAGATTTGGACGAGAAAATCAACGTTACTTCCTCCGATGACCACCTGCGACATCAACAAACAACGATCGAATTTCACGAGTCTTCTCAAATAATTCATCTTTACTTATTCGTAAGCTTATTTTCATTTCAAATGCCCTTCCGGCTCTTATTAAAAATTTTTTTTTATAAAATTCTGATGAAAGACTCGACTCGTGGGGCGAGTTCGAGTCCCGACGTGAGCTCTCTCGTTTATTCGATCTCTGGATACTGGAGAAAGTGTTTTGGTCCCCAGAGTATATTCTAATTTTTTAATATTGAATACTTAATAATTTAGTTTTCTGTAAGAATTGATTGCAAGAATTGTTGTTGGTGTTTTGGTGTACTTACAGGTCGATTGGTGGCGGCTGTCGCAACGGCTGGCGGAGTCTTTGGCGAAGAGGCGGTGACAATGGGGGGTGGTGGTGACATCGGCGTCTGAGTATATATAGTTTGGGAAGAAGGGGCCTTGTCCGCCTGGGGTCCACCCGACGAAGGATCAATTACAAATTACAACTTTTCGCCGCAAGCAGCCCCCAAGAGAGGGGCCTATGTCGGGGGTCAAAAGACCAGTGGATTTGAGGCTCTTGTCAGGCCATCCCACTGTCTACACACTCCAGGGAAATAGGAGTTAAAATATGAGGCAGATGCACATTGAAGCTCGCTCACCATTCTAGTGTGGTCCCTTCTCCTACTTCTATTAGGAGCTGGGCACTCATGAAGGGCGGCGGATGACGACAGAGGTTGGCGATTGAGCGTGGCCAGCTCGACGGCGATTCGTCCACCGATTCGGGCGTTGTTTCGGATGAGGGCCTCGTCTGGTTAATAAGGAGGGTCAAGAAAAATGCGAGTTTCGATGACGCTGCTCGATACCGATATTGATTTGGCCAGGCCATTTTTCTCGGCTGACAGGACAGGCTCAACAGTTCAAGGATACTTGCTCGTTGAGATCGTCCCAGGGTCGACTCGTTGATTGATTTCAGAAGGAAGGGAGTCAAGTCTTTGCCACATATATTCAGTTCCCTAGGAATATAGGAAAATAGTTTCCAAATGATGTCCGATTCAAACGTTCGCCCTAGCTGCTTATCTGGCCGCTTACCTGACCGCTTACCTGGCTTTGAGTAGAGCAGTTTCGGTGTCTCTGTCGATCGCCTCCTTGCTCATCGAATGCTCCCGGGGAATGGGAACGGCGATGACGCAGCCACTCTCGAGCCGCAGCGAATGAAGCTGATCTGCGAAATTTGAATATTTGTTCATTCACCTGTGCATGACCTTGCGGTGCCAATTGGACGCGGGTATGCGGCGAAGGTGTACCTATTATTTGAGCAGCCTTTAGCGGAGTGTCCACATTGTAGGGCGCCTGACATCCGCTGTCGCTGCTGAAGAAGCCTGGGAAGTTGAGCGACGATCCGTAACTGAGCACGCAAACTCCTTGGGTTTCCTGGAGTCAATCCTCGGTCAATCAGTAAGTGATTATTGAAATTGTTTGGCGATGTCAGTTCAGCATCTCTCTCAACATTCCTCTTACCAGAAACTGGAGACTGTTTGGAATGTCCAGGATGGATTTGATGCCGGCGCACACGACGGCGATCGGTGTTCGACCCAACTCGGTCAGGTCCGCGCTGATGTCCATCACTACGAGTGGCCATGTGTGCCATATTGGACAAGGTTAGTCTGCGCCTTCCTACAACTATCCATAGATTCTCCTCTAACCTAACCTAACCCACCCCTTAATCTCTTCCAGGTCGCCCATTACCTTTGTCTTTGGCCATTCTGTGCACTCCGCCGATGCCACCAGTCACGAAGATTGGAATTCCGGCCGCATGAGCTGCGATCATGGTAGCGCTAACAGTCGTGCCTCCGTTCAGACCCTCGTGACGAGAAGAACAAGTCACCATTTTAGTATTCAGGAGTATTGAAATATTTTGGTGCCAATCGAAATTTAATCAGACCTTATTGATTGTCTTCATGGATAGAATTGATTTCAATCATGAATATCAGTTAAATTATTATTGCTTTCAATTTTCTTCGCTTACATTGGCCAAGACGTAGGGCAAATCCCTTCTGGACGTCTTCACCGCTTTGGCCGTTGAACTTCCAAGAAAGTCAATTTCTTCTTTGCTCAAGCCTAAATGGTAAGAACATTTATTGAACACATCCACGATGACATATGACAAGATCAGTTTTCTTTCACTTTTTCAATTTTGTTTCTTTTTGGAATATGCCTTGACCTATTTTCCATTTCACTTACCCACTTTTATTTGCCCATTCAAAATGGCGATTGTGGCAGGAAATGCGCCTTGACCTCTGACCTCGGCCTCTACAGCCAACGCCACCCTTCGAAAAGGATCATTGAAATTGAACCGAGGTAGTATTTCGCTCGCTTATAAATGCATGATAGGTGGATTTTTTTGGATGGATTGGATCGAATGATCGATGGATTTGATTTTTGCTAGACTCACTCCACATTGTTGGGATAACTCATTCCGTGCGTGATGATTGTACTCTCCAGGGCCACCACCGCCTCGCCGACACCCAACCGTTCCGACACATCCCGGCTCACCTGAACCACACCTGAAGAGGAGGAAGGAGAAGAAGCTGCTTCAATCGGTGAATAAAAATGATCGTAACCATCCGGGGAAGAGCCGATCATTTGACTCGAATCTTCATTTCTTCTCGAATTACTGGAGAGATAGTTTCGCTTTCCACGAATTTCGGCTGGTCTTAGCGCAAATTTGGAAATTCTGGTAATCATCGGTTCCCTTGTATCCCTTTCTCATATCCCCGGCTCGTTTTAAATTGTCTCAACCCTGTTATTATAACAAAATTAAAAAATCGAGCATTTATTTTTGCTGGTCAAACACTGGATTGTTCTCTGCTTCCAAACATCCAAGCTAAAATGATGTCAGCTAACGGCTGGAGCGGGGCTCAAGAAGCTCACCTGGGCGCCAGCTGACCTCGTGCCACGCTCGGGAACTGATGACGTCACACGATGACCGTTGACGTCCGCACGTCCACCGCAGCGATCGTCGCGCCACCGCACCCACACGCGACAACATAACTTGAATTCCAAAGAAACGCGATCACTTCACTAGTTCCTCAGTTATACCCCTTTTTCTGATTTAAATCTACTATTATTTTCTGTATTTTACTATCAAACCAATTTTTCAATTCAGTTTAAGAAATGATAAATTTAAAAACCCAAAATTTAGGCCTCGAGATTATCGAAGAAGAGTATTGGTATTTTTCTAAAAGAAGTAGGAAAATTTTAGACGAATTGAAAGAACTCGCGAACTATTCGACTCAGTCACACCCTACATGTATGTACAGTATTTTCACGCAGTTAAAAAGTAATAACTGAAGAAGTAAGGTTTAACATAGTGATGATCATGTTCTAACCGAATAGGCGAAACAATTGAGGTCAAGCGAGCCATCAATGTGAGACCGGCTGAACGCTCGTCAACGAATCGCAGAATCGTCCGCTGTCAACGTGACCAATGTTGGAGTTGACGGGCAGTTGGCCAGCCTCCGTCCTGTCTGTTGACGCGCGATGTTGATCTCGCCAACACTAGGCATCGAGTTCTACTCGAAGGTCAAAGTCACAAGTTCGTCGAGGGTTCATCCGCCTCAAATAGAAATGCGCGCCAGACCAGTTGCTTCGTCGTCCGTCAATTAATATTATGTCGCGATAAACCGAAAAAGAAATATCGCAATTTGTTTTCTGGACTTTTTGCGAGCGCCTATGATCATGAGATGAGTATGAATGAATATGAGTAGTTAGTGACGAATGTGGTGACTTTCTTTGATCGATTTGATTTTGATTTGTGTCCGTTTGATTGGAATATTGGCCGGGGCGGGGGAACGTCACCGCGCTCGTCTTATCTGCTTCTTTCGAAGAAACAAAGGTCGTGTTGACAGCAGACATCCGTCCACTCGTCCTATTGCAACGCAAGAAACAAAACGACTAGCGTAGACTCGTACAAAATGATTACTTTTAATTGTGTAAATAATTGCTTCAACTATTAAAACTCTCCTTTCCAAATATATTAATGAATGAATGATTACACGCAGAGGTGACATTGACCAGGGTTTTATTCTTCTCGGGAACAACTTTATTCGGGTAAAGCAAATGTTGCGGTGGATGAGAGCGACACGAGTGTTGCTCAAACACAAACAAAATGATTTCGAATTGCGGAATAGTCACTCCTCGCATATTAATTCATACTAATGGTGTAGACTAAATGTAAAACAATAACATGAATTTGATGACAATGAACGACAAAAAATAATATTGAGACAAAATGTTCGGCACTGAATTCAAGTTGATCGTAAATTTGATCACTACCTGTAACACTGTGTGACTAAGGATTTGAACTAAGATGGAGGAAAACTGTTATTTATCTAGAAAGAAATTGGAACCCAGTCATCAGTTATTGCTGCCGAGCCTCTGCATTTGCTAGTGCATCCTGTACATGGGCAGTGGGACTGGAGGAGTGCAAGGTGCGAGTGGAGGTGGCCTTATCTACTGTTTACAGGCATTTTCCATTTCCAAATCTATATTATTTACATGTGTATAACGAAGACATAAACTTTGCAGTTGTCAAATATCATCAATTGGCTTATCAGTTTTTAAATATATATATATATATATAGTACATGGGCGTTTCTCTGTACGACCTATGTCAAATGTGCATTCTTTCTTGCATTTCCAAAAATTGCGAGATAAAATATTTGATTCGCGAAAGTTTGAACCAGCGACACCCGAATGCGATGCGTCCGCGACTGGATCCACCTATAGAATGGGGAGAAAGGGAGAGGTGTGGTCGGGGGTGCATCCACCAATTAATATGAAAAACACGCGAGTACCCCATTAGCTGCATATGTGGAGCGTCGCACTCGGACCACAGTCGTGTCCAGTCAAGTGTGAAGTGTGGTGGGATTGCCTCGCGCGATGCCAGCGGGTGAACCGAGTTCGAATCCCGTCGCCAGCATCGTGACAATCAATTAGCGCCAGGTGAATTGCACGGGCGACGGACGCACTGCGAATGGCACCCAGTGTTAGTTGACCCTGTGACCCCCCAGGGTTCGGCATCGGCCGTCCTCAAATACGGAAGTGGTGGCGCGTTCCTCGCTCGCTCCTGCTCCTCGATATTAGAGGATGTAGAATCCCCAGTATCCCAGATTGAAGAGTATGAAGGAGACGGGGAAGATGACCCGAGAGAATTTGTCGATGACGTTGACGTCCTTGATCTTGGGCAGCGCGATGCGGAAGGAATGGGCGCGTCGTCTCAGGTTCTGCAGCACCCGCCGCCGTCCACCCGACCCCGGCCCCGAACCCACCCCGTGCACGTGCAACGCGTGCTGATGATGATGGTGGTGGTGGTGGTGTCGAGCCGTGTAAAAGATGCCTCGCGGGTGGTGCGGGTAGCCGTAGGCGTGCTGGACGCCCACCATCCGGAAGCTGGGCGGGAACTTGGTGCCGGACTCTGTTTCCGTTGGCCCGCCGCCACCGGCGCCGCCCACGCCTCCTCCGGCACGGTTGTTGTGACGCTGACGGAGGCTGGGAATGGGAGACATTCGGAGCTCTTGCAGTTCGATGATTTCGTCGCTCTGTTTTTGGTGGAGCACCGGGACGTCGGTGGGGGTTGGAGTGGGGATTTGGTAGAAGGGAGAGAATAGTAAGGGTGCGTCAATCAATTATATTTTGTACTAGTCGTTTGCGTTTCTTTTTCAGATATGGCTTTGTGTTCGATTACCTTCTGTCGTGGTCGCGTCCCTCTGTCCAGTCCTCCGCCGCCGCCGCCCTCCTTGTACTTCTTGGCCTTCCTTTTGGCGCGCGCACCCCAGTAGGTGTAGTTGACGGCGGCGAACTCGAGCAGCGCCGCGAACACGAAGATGAAACACATGACCAGGTAGATGTCGATTGCCTTCACGTAGCTGATTCGCGGCAGGGAGGAACGGACGCCCGTTGAGATGGTGGTCATGGTCAACACGGTGGTGATGCCTGGTGGCGAGGGGGAAAAGAGGGAAGGAGGTGATCCATCGAGTTGTAACAATTGTACGCAACAAGAGCTAATTTAGAAAGAGAGTGAGACAGGGGGAGTGAACGAAGCGAGTACCCAGCGCCACCCTGGCCGAGGTGGCCTCGTGGTTGATCCAGAAGGAGACCCAGCTGAGCATGACGATGAGGATGGAGGGCAAGTAGGTCTGGAACACGAAGTAGCCGATGTTGCGTTGCATGCGGAAGCTGAGCGACAGACGCTGGTAGCGACCTGCAAGATCCGTCGACGAAGAGAGAAGAGCGTCACCACTGGTCAGGACTTGGTCATTTTTGAAGGAGCACTCTCACTCTCTTGTCGCTGGTCTCACCTGTGGCCAGTCCCTCGATGCGGTCGCTGGTGTCGTGATCCAGAATGGTGAACTGGGGCAGGTCGATCTTCTCCACTCCCACCACGGGCACCTCTCGCCAGTACATGACCACATCGCCCACCGTGTAACCGTCTGATTGACGAGGACAACGACACATTACTCCCTACACATTGGCTCGGAAGAGGAGAAGAAGGAAAACCACCACGAGAGATAAGGTGGACTCACAGCTTTCTATTTCCACGGTGCAGTTCTGCGAGTCCAGCGGATAGTAGTGGAGATCCATCATGCAGGCCAGCGTGGTGGTAAACCTGCGAGGGCAAAGGTAAAGGTGAAAATGACACCGCTTCTACACTTCCGGCATGGAGGGTGGCTGAGATGGGGAGCAACCTCATTCCGTAGACGATGGATCCGTCGCCGTAGAGTCGAACCATCTTATTCTTTTCGGTGACGTCGTGCAGGAAGGAACTCTTGTCGTTGGCGAAGAAAGTGTCCGGAACCCAAATCTTTTCGGCAAAGTCGCCGCTCAAGTTGAACACCTCGTCGGCCGTGCTGAACGAGAGACGCTCGTCTTTCCAGTACTGGTTCAGGTACAAGGTGATCGTGTAGTCCTGAAGGAGAAGAAGAGGAGGAGACACGGTGACCTATCTTTGAGAACATCGGTGTACTATTGTTGCCGAACGATTGTCGCTTTCATCTTACCATGTTCACTTCTGAGATGCTATCGAAACTTCCAATCGTCAATTCCATTCCAACGTGAAGCGGATCGCCTGAAAAAAAAACAATTTCATCGAGGTAAATTTGGACGTCTGGGTGATGAATCAATCAAGAGATGGTGGATTCAGGACAGCACCGAATTAATAAGACGAACACAAGTGGCGCATTCGCTTTTTTTAAAAAAAAATAGGTCATGGCTATCCAATCTCCACTCTACACCTGTCGATAGCTCAAGTGCTTAGAGCACTGGACCGGCAACCCACAGATTCCCGGTCTGTTCGAAACTGTGCATTTTTCGCAATTATCAGTTTAAATTAAAATAAGAACAAAATATTATTCTAAAAAAAGGCGAGTGCGCCACTCGTGTTGGTCTTATTCATTCGGTGCTGTCCCGAATCCACCGTCTCTTTATTTTTAGCAATAAAATAGAAACTAATTTTGTGAAATTATAGAAAGAAATGAAATTGCTCTTTAGTCAAATAGAATTTGCTTTTTGCTCCAATATCTGATGAACGTTAGTGCGATGTGTTGCTGTCATTTGATTTAATCATTTTTCAAATGTCGCTAATCACGTAATTGGAAGTTGTTCATTTCATTAATGCTTAATGACTAAGCCGTAAATGATATCCACCGTGGTCTTTTTACATTTCTTATTAAGTGGACCGAAAATAACCAGATTGTTATGAAATTTGGTGATAACAAGGACTGCATCCTTTTTTAAATCATGACAATAAACAAAAAAAAGTTTATTTAAATGCCTGATAGTGAGAAAATGTAATTCATCGGAAGACATTTAATCACTTTTTAAATTTTTTTTAGTGACGTCATTTTCTTTCGTAGCGTTGATTGATCCAATGTTGTACCGTCATGATTGCCGGTACAACATTGGCGCAACATGAATAGTAAGAAATCCTAATTATCAGCACATTTCAAAATAAACTGCTTATTTTCGAGTTAATAAGAAGGGGACAATTAGAACGGTGTCTTTTTACGGTGTTTTACGGTGTAGTCCCCGTTGCTAAACGCAATTTGAAAAATGCGATTAAACGAGAAATTGTTGCGAGCGCTGACCTGCAAAGTTGGGTCTCAATCGAATGTCGTAGTTGTCCAGTAGATATGCGAGTGTTTTGGTGACGTTGCTAAGACGGTCGGGACTGATGACGGCCGAACCACCACACCTGAAAACGGAAACGTCAAACGTCATTCAACTCTTTTTTCAAAAAGCAAATAGCAGCACTTAAGTCCCTCAGCGTTTTTCGAGTTTGGCTGCTAAGATGCGCATTCGCGAGCAGAGGACATGTGCTCTATGTGTTTGGTTGACCTATCACACCGTACCATTTGTTTATTTCATTTGTGTGACCGTGAGGTGCGAGGCGAGGGGTCGTCATTGTTGGCGCTGACCCCCGCCACCAACAGCAGCTCGATCCTCAGCTCCGACACTTCCCCGGCCACGCAACCACCACCACCAACAACCGAATCGATTCTCTGCATTGTCATTGCTTTTGCCGTCTCGTTTTGCTAGCTCCTCGCCACTGGACCAGCTGTTGGCATTCACGAGCACCTGTAATTACATTTTTTTTTAGCTCTCCCTCATATTTTCAATTGATTCGCGGACAGCGGCTCAGACCACTGGCGCAATGGGACACACGCTCGCTGTTTGTTGGGGGAACGGTGGAACACATCTCTTGGTGGCCTTACCACTAATTTGAAAAATGATTTTGTTCGGGAGGAAATGGGGACTCCTGGTTTATGGATATGAGCGTTCACCAACCTCTAACCCGAGCCAGATTAGACAATGGGCGTAACTATTCAGTAGACTCTGAACTCTGACAACTGTCCTTCCCCATACGAACCAAAGAGTGTAAAAGGTGTAGAGTATGAGAATCCTATTGCCTCTATTGGCTATATGATTGCTCACTAGGCGGCTTCACTTCCATGAAGCCTGTGCGAGCATCTCGTAAGCGAGGAATGAACGCCTGTTAACATTCTGGGTGGACACCTCGAGGCAGACCGATGACGCGATGATGACGCGGCGGGAATCCTAAGAAATTCGCTGCACTTTTTCCAGATAGTTTTCCAATGAGTAGCTGCTCTTTCACTTCTCCCATGTAAACACCCTGGTATTTAAGCTTGATTTGCACTAGAGGAGCCGATTTACTCTGGTCGCGTTTGAAAGTATTGCAGGAAAGTGTTTTGCGCACTTGATCTTGATGTGAAGGTCGAGCGGTGCAATCAAAGAAACTCGCCTCGAGATGAACCACGCGAGTAAACACTCTTCTGCAGCACTTTTTAACGCGACTAGAGTAAATCGGCTCCTTAGGTGTTAATTAAGCTTCAGGCGTCTGGATAAAAGCAGAGGTGGCTCGGTGGTAGTGGCGCTGACCTGTCGTCACGCCTCCCCTCCTTCGTCAACGTCCTCCAACCCTTCCACCTCCCCCGGCCACCTGCGCCACGAGAGAGGTAGGTAGATTTGCATGTCATTATGGCCCGGCAATTTCTAGCGCGATTCAATTATGCGTGGAGTTCCCCCGACTCCCCAATTCCCGAGCGTCCAGACGCGCGCCATTCAGGCTCTATTCAGGCGCCTCCTCGGGGGTTGTCGACAAAACCGATTTCTCCTATGGAATAGGAATAGGTAAATACATTCAGAAGCCTCATTGTACGAGCGAACGGGACGAGAGCAGGAGTGTGCTCGGGTCAATCTGTTTGGGGCGCACTGGACAATTATTCGCGAGTCTCTCTGTTCGTTTGATGTCTGTCCAGAAAATGGGCAACGCGTCCGGACAATTAGTTCCCGTTCCGCCGCGATTAGCCGAACATGGCCAAAAGATATTCCTCTCTCCACATTTATTCTCACCTTGATAAATGATCGGAACGAATTCCCCTCCACTACGCTACATTGTATTTGACGACGACGCGGTGGAATATCTATGGATGCGGATGCTTTATTTTGAAAGAGACACGTCGTTCGTGACCTCATCAAATGAATCAATGAGCTTTTTTGGCGGGGAAAGACGAGAATCGCCACCCTGCCCATTCCACCATGCCACGGCAAAGATCCATTTGGATCTATATTGTTCAGGACCCGTTCTAGGCCATGAAAAGTGAAAAATTGCCATGAAAAAGTTGCGAATTAACTTTGATCACCAATTAATTTGAATGTTGAGGATGGTGCGATGGCGCGAGACCTTTTCGAATTGGTCCGAATTGGAAGCTCTCGTTTAGGTGAAATCACGACAACAGAGGGTAGAGAGGGTAGAGAGTAGCAGTTGGGGATGAGTGTCGGAGGCTGGATCGGTGTCGATCCAGTCCACACTAAACCCTCGGTATGGGGCCGTTGAAAGATCGCTCGGGGAATTGGGCATTTGGGCAATTGAGCAATTGGATAGGAAGACTATCCCGTCCTAATTACGATTGGCCATTAACCCATTAAATAGGAAAGCGTGCGATGAAGGCAGTGAATGGAACCGCGTCTATTTTTGGCTTCTACACAATGGGAGAGGACATAATTGGGGCGACAAAAGACTCGAGTAAAAGCTAATATTGAAATCTAATCAATAGTAGTTGACAATGGCGATCGTAAAGACGCAACTGGAGGCCTTTCAAATGGTTTCTTCATTTTCAAACCTCGCTTCACTCGATGCGACTTTCTTTTAACCGAGCAGTAAGTTAACAGGAATTCAAATTCGGAGAACACTTTCAATTCAAATGTCCAGTCTATATATATATAGGTCCGAATCAATCTTATTTAGAGTACAGCAGCAGTGTAGGTGTTGAATCAGTTATTTGTGGTTACGCAGTACACAGCTTTTGAATTTAATTACTCGTGACAAGCTCGAGTGTCCCGATGTTCCAGGCGAAATAGAAATAATCTTAACCGAACTCCCCCGTTAACACAAACCAATGGTTCGGACAATTCTTAGGACAAAATGAGTAGTACGAATGGCGATGGTTGGGGTCAGGGCTCTGGCTTACCTGCTAACGAATGCGAGTGCGTGCAGTGCGAGCAGAATCGCCGTTGTCCCCAAGTCCATCCTGTGATTATCGCTCCTCCACACTTGGCATGGCCAAGTGGCTTTCGAATGGGGAATGCTGCTGCTGCTGACCCGGCCTCAGCAGCCATCGCTGAGCGTAGGTGTAGGGCGTGTGTGCAGGGTAGCGTAGGCCGGATGCCTCCATCCTGTCCCATCCCGGCACGAACGACGCATTCCGCGGCACGAGAACGCCGCCCGAGCAAAAACGCCCGTCGACGGACGAAACAAAAGTTCCTTTAAAAGCGCGAGAAGTGCGAGAGACGCGATGCCGTGTTGGCGCGCTCCCCCATCGGCATCACACCACGCGCGAATTGACGGACTCTCGCGTCGCGTCTCGACGCCCACTTCACACCACTTTCACCACTCCAACGCCCTTCTAGTTCTCCTCACTAACCTAACCAAAACTCACTCTCTCTCTCTCTAGCCGAATAACCCACTTATCCCAATCACGACGTGACTGCGCACATTCTTGTTTTGGCCAATCCACCACCTGACCCGTGTAGTTGTGTCAATGTCCAGTGTCCAACTCAATCGACACTCGTCTTAAGTTTTCTTAATGGAAAGTTGCTCGTCCTTTGCTGGATCCAACTTTGTTGTTGGCCTAGACACGCCACGGCCACGGCCTGGCGTGGGGTGGGAGGCGCGGTGACGTCACCACCGCCCCGATCTAATTGCCATTAATGAGGTTGCACCGGTGACGGAGTTGACGTTGGAGGCAGTCCGTGAAAGACGGCCATCACTCGTGACTGTAGTCCAGAGCTGGAGTGGAGTTTGGCCCGGCGGCGGCGGCGAGAGACGAGTGGGGAGGCCAACGGAGCGCCGAGCCGTGACGAGCGACAACTTCTCCGTAGCATCATTCTGGATCGGAGTTGGTGGTGGCGGCGGCGGCGGCGGTGGTGGCGGTGGTGTGCGCCGAGCACATTTTACTCTCTCTCACTTACTCACTCACTGGTTCTTTGTGGCGCCAAACACACAAAGAGTAAGAGGCGCTGCGAGAGCTCAACTCGTTGGGTGGATGATGCTCTCTCCACAGACACAATGTATCTTTCGGGGACACCGGAAGGAAAAACTATCTCCGGAACAACAGCCTCATTTTTATTAGAGTTTGGTTGTTTCGGCTGTGTCGTCCACGTTGAATCACGTCCCGAGTTGGTCGCTCCGAGCGCCGCCACTCTCGAAGACACTCTCGAAGCCACTCTGGAAGCTCTGAAGAGTGGAGACGGCGCACACCACAACACACGAATGCTGCAACTACACAGTAGAAATTGCGGACGATTGGGTGTTTATATGGAGGTTCGGAGGTGCGATGATGGGCAGGTGGAAGTGGCGGTGGCGCTCGTCGTTTTCGACGAATTCTTGACAAATTCAGGCAGTTTGGGCGCCTTTCGCGCGAACGACAATCGACGCCTTTCCAACTGACGAATCTCTCGATTCCGGAAAAGAATTAAGTAAGGGAAGGAGGAGGAGGTGGCGGCGCCACCATGGGAATGGGATGAGGTGAACCGCCAAAGGCGTTGCCGATGGAAGCGGGGAATTCGGAGGAACTGGTGAACAAGGCCGGGCTCTGGATACGAGTTTCGGGGAATGGCCGCACATTGCAATTCCTGGCAAATCCATAAGCGAGGGCTTCCTGTCTCGAGCCACACTAATTAAGAAGAGAAATCGACGTTCGTCTCGCCTCAACGACATTAATCGATTTCCTAATACTGAATCTAATGAATGACTGGTGTGACAATCTCTCCTTAAGGAGATCCTCGCTCATCATCGTCGCTCGATTCGCTTTCGTCTCTCTGTCTAATCGAGAAACAAAATTGTTTCGTTCCTGGTTTCCATAAACCATGTCGTGGGCGACTCTGGGAACCACCAACTCTGATACTTATTTGGAATTGGAATCCGGATATTGTTTTTTTGGCAAAATGAAATTTCAAAGTGGACAGCGAGGCGATGCAATTTACCCACGCCTTGTTCCATCGTAGCATTTTCTGTTGTGGCCAAATTAATATTCTCCGAACTTGAGATAGTCGTTTCTCAATTTCAGACATCCCTCGTTTATTTGAGTGGGCGTTCGGCGCCATCCCATTCTTCTTTATTGAGAGAAAATCGACTCTCTTATTATTCATTAGGTGAATTCGTCATCGGGGAAACATAAACAAGACTGACGCCAGCCCGAAAACTTCTCGTGAAAATAGTCGACATTAACCGGAAATGATGAGGTGTTGCGCGTTTCGTCATTTCTCTTTATACAATTACATGATGTACTACGTAAGAATGAGCTACGATTTTTTTTATTACTTATGATCATATTTTTTCCGGTCAATCTTATAGACGGTTTCAGCTTATTTTATTCTTACCCCAAACATGAAACTATCTATAAAAAATTGTCCCCTCAGGAGTTGGCTCTCAATGATTCGGTCAGGAAAACTGGATTCGAAACACCTGGATAGGAAGTACTTTGATATCACCTTCGTCCCAACACGAGAATAACGACATTTTTCGATACATTGTTTTCATTATTTATTTTTCAATACAGAATACATTTTTCAGTCTAACATTAAAATTCTTATCAAAGGATCGTTGCGATTGGAAATCTCTCGCTCTTTAGCGAATGAAGAAGAAATGCTTCTTGTCTCGGAAATTGGGTTCGATGGTCCACACCCATGTTACTACTCCAGTAGTATTACGTAGATCTGTAGGAGCCCGTATGGCGGAAAAATTGCTGTCAATTTGCTCGTCGAGTTGTCGACTAACTTGTTCCAGGGTCAGAGTGGAGGTGATGGCGTGGAATCACTGAGTTGGATTCAGTTGGTCTCCACACGATCATCAACACTCAGTCACTGCCTTCATCCTGGCACACGACCAGCAGCTGTTTGTATCGTTCGTAAGATCGATAATAGGGGAGGATTTTCACAATCGATGTGTGCTCGACACGGCCTGTACCGAGTTGTATTGGCTGTCGGAACACCTATCAATTTCTAATCAATTAGAACACGTTTGTTTAATACCGCAACAGCGACACAACTATTGAGCCTGCTTAGTGAGGTGGATTCCAAAATGTGGAGCCGGAGGTTCCCCATCCTTCGTCCCTGCTCCACCTGTCTTTTACAGGCCTGGCTCTACCTGATGGCTCTACATTATGGATTTCGATAAGCCCTGCCTACCACTCTGTAATACTTTACACGTAGGTGGCTGAGTCGCATTGATGACGTCACCCCCACTTTGCTGGAATAACAACAACTGCGATGAGACGCGAAAAAGTTGGCCTAGATCCGAGCAGTCCCGGACCGAGCATCCAAATTATTCTTTAGAAAGTAGATTTTTTGATTTACTCGTAGAAGTGGAGCGATGTGTGCTAAACGTCACCATTGACTTCACTCCAAATCACACACATTTCTGGATTTGCGTTTGAAATTCACTTTGGATATATGAATTTGGTCAAATCGAGTTTCACATTTGAAACACGAAGCCCTGGAAATGGCATACGGCTGGCTTCGAGGAAGAATTCTCGTTTGCTCGTTTCTGGGGTGCGTAGATGAAAAGACGCCGACCACCAATTTCTCGAACGCTCGACGCCGACGATCATTCAACCTCGAATTTCTGTCTACAATTTTCTTCAATTCTTGTCATTTCATGTTTGTTCACCTTAATTTAGTCTCCCCAAAGGGTTTCCTGGTGTTCGGTATCCGGTGCCGGAGGGGCGCTGTTTGCCGGAAACGGACAGCTGTTCCTTCTTAACCATTCGCCGGATAACAAATTAGGAAATAAATTGGCAAATGTATTGCCAATGGAGTGAAACAGCTGCGGTTGCGAAGCAACGAGGCCTCACACATCCAACGAATTAGGAAACGGAGAATGCAAAAATAACGAGCGATCGGAACAAAATAGTAATTCTATAATACGTATTCATAAAATGAGATAATCAAGTAGTGAATAGATCAACAAACGGGGGTCACGAGGATCGCTCAATTACTAATCGGAAATAAGCCGATAAAAATGTCAATCTGTTGATGGGAAAGGGAGATGACTCGGCGGTCCCGGGTTCGATTCCCGGTGCGGGCTCTCTCCATTATAACCGATCGATCCCGGTGTTTTGGTGAAAATGGGCTAAGCTCCAAAAGGGCTACAGACACGCCTGGAGTGCAGTGACTAAGAAGTGATTGAAAATTTTAATTTTTTTTTAAACTTGTTTATCCGATGGATTTCCTCCAACCATTAAGAAAGAAGCGACTCACTCCCCGCCCCTTTTCCCCAGCTTACCGAAAACATCTAAGATCAATCAAAAGCTAATCGACCTTCGCTTATTGAACATTATTTCCCCCTTAGTAGACTCATCTTCTTAGTCACTCTTATCTTATTCAAATGACACGAATTTCCATCCTCTAATGGATTTGGCGGCAGTCTTTCAAATATTCTTAGAAATTCGGCGCGATCGATGAATTTATTAAATAAATCTCGGTTTGTGGCGCGCCGACAAGAGTGGAGGGGGGGGGGAAGAAACCCCCGAAGAAATTGGAAACATTCGTGGAATTTCCAATAATTTCTCGATCTGATATAATATGCGAGCGATAGGTGTTCGGTTTGTCGACTCTACATTTTTGATTCCTGGAAGGATTTCTTTTTATTTTTTTCCTCCTAGAGCGTTTGTATTTTTGTAACGGCGAATTGAATGGAGGCAACGCGTGGCGTCGTCCATTCAAACTCGGCAAAGGCACTAGTAGTGGATGGCGGGGAATTGGGGAATCGGAGGAAATGGCGGATTTAGCGAAGGTGTCGAACCGCATTTCTCAGCATTTGTCGAATGCCAGCGGAATGGTGGCACAATGTGGGAATGGGGGATGATGGCGGGGCGGTGGACACGAGGAGGTGGGAAGGAGCTGGATTCACACGACGCATCAATATTGCAACTTTCCCAGAAACGCATTTCTCATCTCTCTCTCCGCCGACTCACTTCCTCCGAAGTCACTTCCTGTGTAGGTGGCGCTGCCAGTGGCGGGAAACTGTCGCGCCCTTCGGACCTGACACCCCCTGACACTCGGAGGATCTCGGAGGATGGAGCGCTCGAGTCAAATCGGAGTCGCGGTCACCATTCACTCACTGTTGGTTGACTCGGCTGTCGTCAGCGTCACAGCGTCACAGCAGCAGCACCTTTAGCGTCATCAAGTCAGCACTCAGCCGGAAGGTGAGTTGACCTAACGCCACTCGACGACAACATAGTCATCCGTCACTTCACTAATGATTCCAAATCGCCTCAATTGTTGTACTCACACTCGCACTCAAGTTTAGCTCCACTTTTATACGCAATGGTCATGACCTTGATTTGCTTTTAAACATGACAACAATTTGAACTTATCAAAATGCACTCAAACTTTAGAAATTTCTGAGATCAACTTGCGAGAATAACTTTGTCATTCTTTCAACTTTCAACGATCATTACAATTTTCTATCGATTTTATTGTTGACTTTGGTATTGTGAAACTCGTCATCGCCACGCCTTGTATTGTCCATGAACATTGGCTCTAGTCCCACTCCCCCCCATCCATTGGGCCCCAATGCCCCCCCCCCTCCACTCCTCAACGCACGACGGAGGAATTGTTTATTGGCTGCGGAGACTAAAAGGTGGTCGGCGCACAATTCCATCTAAATCCATGTAATGGAAAGGTCATCTACTCGTAGTATATTGGGAATGTGCGAATGAAAGCGGTTTGGTTCGAGCGGAGACGGCGAAGGCGACACTTTGGAATCCAATGGCTACTTTATGGTGGTGGAACATGGCTTCGGCGCCAGACGACGTCATTCCGACGTCATTCCGACGTCGAGCGAGAGCCGCGAGGTGACCACTAATTAATTGTATACCATCACATTTGTTTAGAACGACTCGAAATGACGACACCAAACGAAAGCTAGACATCCTCATTATGAATAAACGTAGACACGTGAATTGTTTTTGTAAGGAAATTGAACCGAGAAGAAATCATCCGAGCAGTGCGTGGTGCGATTGCCACTACGCTCGTCCGCCACCAGAGGGCAGCACCTGGCGCGTCCACGTCGGTTCGAGACCTCGTTTTCTCCTCCTCACCCGAGGGTACCCGTGGGTGCCTGTGTGTGTGAAGGGGGAGGTGGGAGGGGAGATAAAAAATGTTGTCTCCATCGTGGGGAAAACGGAAATGGAGCAGCGAGATTTGAGCGAATGCTACGACATACGAGAGAGGAAAAGATGCGATTCCAGCTCCAATGATGCTGCTGATGATGGAACGTGTTGGGCGCAATCACGAGACAGAGACGCCGAGAAGGTGGGCGTTGGGTGGGAGGGGGAAGGAAGGAAGTGAGTCGTGTGGGGAGCTCGAATGAAGGAGTAGTCAGTCAGTCGACGAGCGAGAAAAGTTCGATCGGGTGAAGAAACCGCCAAACTTAATCGTCTAAGCTGCAGTCAAATCAAATGTCAGTCCCTACACGCGAATCGAATGCGGAAGATTGGCTGTCCCGAATGCAATCCCGTGTTTATTTCAAAAAGAGATGATTTTCGGCAGATTCCTGTTCACCGCGACAGAGTGACGTTATTTGATCCGAAACACGCTTCCACTCGGCGTGAAATTTATGATTGCCTAATTTGAATATGGCGAGGACGATCAACTGGAAGATGGAGGGCTCCGAGCATTTCCCCCCCAACAACTAGGAAACCAGTATTTATTCGATCACTACTAGCTGGGGGACCGAGTGGAGTGGTGGTGGTGGTGTCTCCATCAACGGTTCAATTCCCAGCCGAGAGCATTGACTTGGAAATGAGAGGATGAAGCTGGTGATGACGTCGTTAGCGCGAGAGATAAGAACTGACGTCACACCGTTGGCGGCGCGCAGAAGAGGTCTCGAATCGACGGAGCGGAACGGAGTGGATTGGACCTGGACGGTGCTGCCGTCTGGTGGCGGGCGAGTGTGCTGCTAATGCATTTACTCTTATTAGTGTGCTTCGCAAATACATTTTAGACTGAAATTTCAATATACTTCGATTTCAAAATGTTTCGTTGCTTCGCTTTAATCGACTTTTGATGTGAAGCCACTAACCCTAGAGCACCTTCCTGGAACATGGCCTATGGGCTGCACTCGGGGGAATTGAGCTACGATTTTGATTGGCTGGCAATTACGCTGAGCCTGTATCCTGGTGGCTTCGGTGGCTTCGGTGGCATTGGTGGCATTGGTGACGTCGGTGTCGCGGACAGATGGCGCTGCGACTGAAGATGTTATTTGCGGCTGCCGCAATCTCCCGGTGACACGACCTTCTTCCCCATGCCAACGGACACTCTCGGCGCTTGAGCCACCCCTTTCGCCCCCTTCATCCCCCTTCATCCCCCTTTACCCCACCCGAGCCCTGGTAGCACATCAGTGGTGGTGGTCAAACAGATGCATGTTGTCGCGGGAGGAGTTGCTCCCCCTGGCCGCGGCTGACCCGCCTCGGACCCGCCTCGGACACGCGTCTGACCGCGACACCCGATTTCGAACCTGTCAACCCAATCAACATTTCCTCGAGTTTCAGAAATTAAAAGCAAACAAAGTAGGCGATGCGTCGCGAATCAAAAAATCGATTTCAGGCTTTTGTTCGACGTTGGGAGGATCGTTGGGGGGCGTTGGCAAACGCAGTCGACTCATTTTGAGACGAGAAGCGGGAACAGGTCAGATTTTTCAGAAAAGAAAACATGCAAGTAGCAATGGCTAGTCCGATGCGACCCCAACTAGTCTTCAATGATGGAGCGTCAACTGTCTTTGCTTTTTAGTTGGGAAAATTGTAATTCCAGTTTCCAGAAGTGGAGAAAAGGACTCGGTCGGGATCCAATTTATTTTTCAAAACTCCATTTATCACATTTTCAATTTGTCTTCAGCATCATGAAGAAATTGGCATATTGATTGAGCGATACTTGGTATCAAGTTGGTGAACAAATATTGAATATAAACTATACATCAATCATCATCGAATCCTATGACAGGTGAACAATACTCTGTATAGGCGACCATTTTTGGTCTCGATGACTTTTGACATTTGTCTCCGTGCTTTTAACGTAATTGTTATTTGTTTGGCGATCGAACCGGAAGGAGTAGACTCGCTCGACGAATCCTTATTTATTCAATTTAGATTTGATCAGACAGACTGTACACGTGTGTCTGATAGACACGGTCATTCTCTATCGGATCCAATTGACAATGTTGTCTCACTCTCGTTTCGAGAAAAATCAATAAGCAGCCGCCATTTGAATTTTATTTTTAAATGTCAAGTTGTTCGAAATCGCTGTCGATGTCATCGCTAGACACGTGTTGCTCATTAGCTTTTGTATCAATTCCACTTGTTCGATTTCATGTCGTAGGGAATGTGTCGTTGACGATGTTAACTGTCGAAGAAGAAGCGGTTGAACTGTCAATATCCCTCGCTAACCACGAACATGTGTGACGCAAACACACTCAACTTTTATCACCGTCCGGAGGCGGAGCAGTTATCACACACACACACACACACATATATCTATATATGTGTAAGTGTAGAGTAGTATATAGAGACCGGAAGCTAGGTGTGATATGGTGCGTGCGCGGTCTGCGAATGGACCAGCAGCAGCAGCCGCAACAGCAGCAGCAGGAGCAGCCCCAGCTTTTGTAGGTTGTCGTCGGAGACGTGACGCTCGCTTCCATTTCATTTTTATGACGCCACGATCAATGTCGCCCGGGGCTGGCTCTCCCCACGACCAGCCTCCGGATCACGCCACCCACGGCGCTCCACCCACACACTGAACGAGGATGGCCACGGCCCCGTCTATCGAATAAACGGGAGAGAGGCGCCGGTGCCGGGAATCGAACTCTGGTCTGCTCGATGGCCGGGTGACGTCCACTGGTCTCACGCTCAACGGGGGATGAGGTGGGCGTAGGCGTGTGTGTGTGTCAGGGGGGCGCGTTTCACTGGAGCAACGCACCCACGCACCGTCTCGTGCCGACTCGTGTCAGTCGAACAAACTTAACTTTGGCGGCAGCCGAAAAAAGTGGCTTCATTCAGAGTTGGAGGAAGAAAAAGCCGCGCCTCTCCTATTGCATATACACTGTACGGCTTGGGTTCGATCACTCGATTTATTTCCCAATCGATTTCAATTCGTGCTGGTGGTTTCAGCGACAACTCACCAAATAATACTTTTTACTCTTTCCATTAAATTAAGGGTGAGTGATTTTTCGCTTCATCGATCGATCGATGGGCAACAGCTAGTGCTCTAATCGTGGACATTATTCTTTGTTCGTGACACGCGACGTGCACGATTGACGCTCAAAACAGATGACGATGGTGACGTCACCGGTGC
>JAQGBY010001038.1:0-33475 GCA_034698785.1 Mycogona germanica
CTTACGGTATGTTCATTTTTATGCGATTTCATTGAGTCGTTCTGAAATTTTGCTCTGCACACCAAAATCCAATTCTTTGTTTTATAATATAGGATTATCAATTTTTTAGCAAAAATACTGTATGAATAGTTAAGATACCATTGAGTGGTCGTGATGTTTGATCCAGATGCACTCAAATCCACTACGATTTCGTTTCACATTTGATTTGTTTATTTTTAGACAAGTATGTTTACAAGTATGTATGTAAGACAAGTATGTATGTAAGACAAGTATGTACGTTCTCGGCGTGTTCCAGAACACTATCTATTCAAGTATGTTTAGATCCAACATCACGACCACTCCATGTATCGTATCAATTCTTGTAACATTTTCGGGTATTTTAGTAAAACTTCTCGTTTTTTAAAAATTGAATGTTTTTGTGTCCAACATTCAAAATACTTTTTTCCTTATGTTGATACAAAATGTGATACAAAATAGATGAAATTTGTTGTTCTTACATTGGTCAAATGAATTATTTTCGCTATATAAGGAATATGTTGTTGCCGGCGGAAGATAATTACGAAAAATTGGATATTTTTCGTAAAAATAAAATTACGTGTTTTTGATATTCTTGTTACTTGTTTCACTGGTTTGCGTCCAGCATTCAGTATTCAATTTTTCGGAATTATTTTCAATTTTAGTTGTGCCCGAACAATGTGAGGATCGCCAGCTGTTCATTAAAATATTAGTTTTTTTTCTATTGATATTTGTAATTGTTTTCTTTTGAGGATATAGACATACCGTACATTTTTATTCAACATGCTATCACTGGATTCATGCCGCGCGCACGAGCAGTTATTGCCGCGAGACTTGGTTCGGATCCCGGCGAGATGTTCCTTTTTTTTGCGCAGACCCTGCCTCTACTGCATTTTCATGGAAAAACTGTGTTACCTCGCGATTTGCCCAACTGCTTCTAAATTTATAGACTCGGCTCAGGTGATGAATCTACTGTAATTTAGATGAACAAAATTACTTTGATTTGTTGATGACTACAAACCTTAATAGCGGTTCCACGGTCGGCACAAAATTTAATTCGAATTTGGAAGGACATTGGCAGAATCACAGTCTGTACTGTTGTACTGTTAAGCAAATCTGTTGGTCAATATTTTCGGGTATTCGTAACTAAACCCGAGAACCCCTCTTTTCTTCCCACTCCCCTCCCCCACCCCAACCATCCTCTTCCGTATGCCCCCCCCTCTAGATGTCGTCCTGTCCGGCAAGGGGCAGGGGCAATATCGTGGCCAATACCGCGCCTACGGTTCCGAGGACATGCGCGCCGCCCTGGCGGCCATCCGCGTCGGCTCGCTGAGCGTGTCCAAGGCGGCCGCCGCCTTTGGGATTCCCGTAGCCTCCCTGTGGCGCAAGGCCAAGCAGGTCGGCGCCTACGTCAGTCGGAGCGCCAGCTACGCCGCCGGGAACGCGACCGGCGCCGCCGCGGGTGTTGTTGCTGTGGGTGCTGCTGGAGGCCTCCACGAGGTCGAAGCGGACTCCGGCTCGGGAGGGCCGTCGTCTCCGGAAGGTGGCGCCCGATACGACCCCTGCGTACGGACGTACAGCCGCTCCCGGTTGGCGCACGACCGTTTGGCGGTGGGCCAACCGACTTGATCGTGACGTCATCGTGTGTGGGAGCCTGGAGCTGGTGTTCCTGTCCCAGGTGGTGACCAGTGTCGTACGAAGTGGAAGAAGGCCGTGCCTACTCACTTAATCAGGACGTTCGCGATGATCGTTTGATGCCAAAGAAGGTCTACGATATACGTACTGTAAATTATTTTGTTGAGGTTTTTCTTTATTTTTATCTTCTTCTTGTTTGAACGTTTTGTCAAACAACGAAACCTCACATTGATTTCGAACTATTCAGTCGGACTCATTCAGTTTGAAATGTGGACTCTTCGGTGCTACTTTTGTTCTCAAAACGTGTTTATTTTTCTTGTAAAAAACATTGATTTGAATCGCTACCCCATGGCGTATGTTGTCATGTGTTAACCATCTAGCCATCAAGTCATCATTTTTATATGCTGCGTAGTCGGCGTTTTGTTTTAGAAGAATCTTATTTCCAACGTAATTAGATAATTCATTGATTATCAAGTAATAATAGTAAATTGTAAATAATTTATTGTCTGCATACTTGAACCACTTAGCGATATTTTAGTTCCTAGATATTTTAGTTAGTCTCATTTATTTGTAGCGGCGCTTTTGAAAGTTTCTCGAGATGCCAGATAATAATGGTGAAGTTCTAAAGGTTATGATATTGAAGCAAGAAAACTTTTGTGTAGGTCAACTTACGCAGCTTCACAACAACCTCAGGACACTAGTTATCTGTAACGTTCGTGAGTAAAATCTGTATAGTTGCCATTGAATCGTCGAGTTGAATAAATAATAAAAAGAACTTGATCGAACAGCACATTTTTCACTATCGATTGTTTCGCCCAATCCTAGCGTTTGCTTTTTAGATGCTTCGTTCAGTGAAACGAGTCTTCGAATTTTCAAATATCGGATGATAAAAAAGCATTGCCATTTTGAAGACATTTAAATACGATCGCCAACAATCTGGAGATTGATGTAATGGGGTTCTTTTGCCGTGTAGACTCCGGATTACGATCAATTACGAATGTTGATGCTCGGATGGGAACTGAGCAGGAACTTATTTTTTTTAGCGTGTCAGTTGCGTTTTTTCTCTCCAATCGCATGGATATCATTGATTTGAATAGACCTCTTGAATGAGAGTTCTTTAAATAAAGGTGCTAAAGCACGCCAAGACAGATGATGTAAGTAAAATATTTACAACTGATTTCGATGATAAATGTCAGTAGAATAATGTCGGATAGTTCAAAAGTCCGAAAGTTCTTTAATTCTCTATCTTTCGTTTAGGAATTGCTTAAAGCTTTGATCACGCTTTGAAGATTCGTTCGGTCGTTATTTTTTTTAGTTTGCTGGGCATGGATGCAAGAGTAATGAAATTTTGGGAAACAAATTTGGGAGTCTCAGAGCTAGATCAACTCAAATGTGTGTTTGATAAAAAAGGTGTTTGTGCAATTATTCCTAGTAATTTATTCTAAAAGAAAATTTCTTTACAATCTTAAATTTATAAGTTCTTTTTGAGATTTGGGATTTACCTGTGCACAGGTAAAATCCAAAATTTTGGGTCTGACAATTTTAATTTTCTGAAAACATTAAGATTGCCTGAAATTCTAGTGGCCTCCCTACTGTACTAAAATATTCAAAATGGCACTTTTGAAACGAAATTCATGTGCTTGAGTTTGTTTGGTTAGGTAAACTTTGAAATTCTGACTGCTACAATTGGAGATAATCCTGAGATAAAATGGAAGTTGTGTCCGGGACAGCGCCGGACGAGAAAATACTTAACTGTCCGGCATTGTCCCGGGCACTACTTCCATTGTAGAGCTTGGGACATGTCGTGTACAGCATTTCATGAGGTCATTTTTGGTTAAAACGAAATATGACTTACAGCTGACAGTGTGAAACCCACTCTCTTGCCAGATCGCCTGTTCACCTTTGCCGGGGCTGATTTGCTGGAGCCGCCGTCCCTGCAAGGACGGCTGTACGACGACGCTGACGTACGCGTGGCTCTGGACAGCGTCCGTTGCGGCAACATGACTCTGCGCCGGGCAGCTCGCGTCTACGGCATCCCGTCCATGACTTTGTGGCGCCGGGCGCGTCGGGAGGGCATCGGCCGTTGTGCGGTGATGACCGCGACACCCGGCGGCGGGTTGCCGGGTGATGACCATGACGTCGGCGCCCCGGACGCCGCCTGGCCACATGTCTTGGCCGGATCTACAGTGACCTTGCCGGAGAGGCAGCACTTTTCGTTGCCGGACAGTGACGGTTGACTTGTTCCGGGTGTGGCTGTGGCGCGGGGGCTAATTGCGACCGTGACGTTTATTTCGAAGGACAAAATGGATGGCGCTGCCATCTCTTAGCTTCGGATGGTCTCTCGCAATCTCTAAATAGTGTTAAGGATATTCCGAAAAATGAATATCAGATATGAAACTGATTTAGTTGTAGCCGGCCCAGACCCTGGCCTCTTCCATTGCCTCGATCGCACTAGTTTAATGTTCACTAGTGTTTCCTATCCCGTTCCTATTGATCAACAGTGGAGACATGTCGACCAGCGACACACATAAATGCGAAGCGCCCTCTTGTGGCGTTGAACGTTTCACATCTTGCTCCATGGAAATGTCTTGGGGAGGGGGTCTTAACACGCAGAGATAATGCCTTGGTTTAAATAGGTTCGCTGGTGATTTTAATATCACGAAGTTGTCTGACTAAGCTAAAAATGAGATATTTCCATTTAACTAAACGTGAATAGGTCGGTCCATCGTGAAAACCTTGCTTTAGACGTTCTTATTTGCGTTTCTAATTGTGTAGAAGCAACAACAAATGTGGGCCAAGTCAGGATGCCGCAACTTGGGCGACAGTTCGAGTTCATTCATGTCTATCCTTCAGTTATTCAAGGGAGATTAGCTATTTACCTAAAATCCGGAAGACCCCAGGCTAATCCTATTAATGGATCGATTTTTGACTTGATGACACAGATCCGGCCTACTGGCCCAAGTCGTTCGCGTCCGGCGCGGAGCACCACCTCCTCCTGCAGGTGCTGCAGCAACCGGCGCAGCTGGCCGTCCGTGCCCCGTACGACGACGCCGACGTGGCCAGCGCGCTGGAGCGCGTCCGCAGCGGCGAGATGAGCATCACGCGGGCGGCCAAGGAGCACGGCATTCCGGCCGTGTCGCTGTGGCGCCGGGCCAAGCGCGAGGGTCTCTCCGGCAGTCCCTGCGCGCGCTGGACCGGCGGGGGCAGCGGCGGACGGCAACCTCTGCCACCGCTGCCCCCTCTCCAGCAGAAGCAACAGCAGCAACAACACCAACAGCCGTCGTCGAAGCCGGACGATAGATGAAACTGCACTTCAAAAATTAATTTGAATACGTTTTTCAAAACTTATATCCGGGTTGCACTTACCGAAGATGTCGGCCATACCTTACGAGAAAGTAATTTTTAAAAGACGTTTAATTTTAAAGTACGAGGCACGTTTCAAAAGTTTGGGCAGTTTGACAAGGGTATATAAAAAATACAAATAAAAGAAACCACGGTTTTCTAGTTTTTAATTTTTTCATTTTAAATAATATTTATTATTAGAAGACTTATCGCCAACTCTCGTTCGTCTTTTTTCGTCCGGTCTGTCACGGGCACAGCCCCCATTTTTATTGAATATAATCCAGACGTTCTTCCTATTATATTGTTGAAGTTATTACTATAGAATTGAAGAAGGATCGTCTTGAATATATTTTATAGTTATTAGTGGTTTGCAAACACATACATCCTGTGTCATATTTCTGTTTCGTTGTCGTTGTTGTCCAAGCACTTTTGGTACTGCTGAATAAGCTTTTTAAAATAGTCTGCGTAAAATTCACCACCACTGCCGTTTTCAAAACCTTTCTTGCCTCGAATTTTAAAAATTTGGAGGCGCAGGAGGAGTATTGGATACGAGGTTTTCGAGGCCATCAGGAACGTCTCAATCGTCTGGAGTGTGAGTTGAGAAAAAAGTGACAATTGAACGGCTTTCTCTTAACTCATTACACCAGTGTCTCCTCCTTCACTCTCACTACTGTCGGTCCAAAAGTTTTACGCAATTCAAAGTGAATTTCGTCGGCATATTGACTTTTCATTAAGAAATCGAATCACTGACCTTTACTTACTGGCGGGGGCGTGGCAGTCGGGCATCTTAAGTTCCTGTCACACAAAGGCAAAAAGCCGTAGACAGGCGAACGTTTGGGCGCTTTGTGCCCTCCTACTTTTGAAACTCCCCTCGTATAATAGGTTTGGCTGTACCCAGGGACAACATTGAAAAAATACTATGTTATACCAGTTGTGGATCGATGGTATTATTAAAAGGTTCAAACACTGTTCGAATTGTTCCTAGACACAGTTCCAACAACTGATTTTTCTGGTGCTGGGTGCAGTCTTATCGAGTTGATCCCAAAGATGCTCCTGAAGTTTTCCCGGTAAGAATTAGCTAAGCGTTAACGATGAAGAAGGGTAGTTGGCATTACCGAAGATGCGTTTTGGCCGATGGAACATGGAACGATAGAAACTATAGCTGGGTATGAAATCTTGTGTTTGGACGCTTAAGTATACGTCAGATAGTCCGATAAACAATTAAAAAGTTTCTACTTGTTGCGTTTGTATTTGTAAAAAGTAAGAGATATTGTATCGAGTGACGATTGTTTTAGACAAATAAAGCTAAGATCGTTTTTTGCAAGACGGCAGTTTGTTTGAACGGTTATTGGAAACATTTCCCTGCAAATAGTTTACGAATCCCTATGGCCAAAGTCATTGGGTCTTCGGCTGCCGCTAGGTTCGCTCTACATCTCATCAGTTTCTGTTGATTTCTTCACATATCAGTTGAGTTAAATTTGATGTTTATCCGATGGTAATGAACAAGACATATAATGCAAAAGCTTTTTTTAGCCAACAGTCAATGTACCTGTGTTTATGCAACAGCCGAAATGGTGATCCCATTGTTGAACCGGGCTGCTCAATTTAATTTGTAGACCGGGGTTGAGTTGGACAAATAGTTTTTTGATGGTCTTTCTAAAGAAAAAAGGACAGGCTTTCGTCGGGGCGCGCGGATAACGAGAAAAGAGAACAAAATGTGGTGTCTGTTGTTTTGTGTGTGTGTTTCCTCTTCAGTTGATTAACCGAAACGTCGCTTTCAATTTAAAAATAAATCTTTTGTCTAATTCAGTTTGTATTTTGGTTTGTATTACGCAGTACGCACGTAAGTCGGGAGAAAAGTTTTCGTATAATCGAAAATGTTCAAATAAACGAAATTATTTTTCCTAGAATATCATGTAGCAATCATTTCTCTATTTTGTAGTTGGCCAAAAAAATAATTATTAATAAATTAATTGAAATTCGGCATTTAGAAGTTCTGAATTCGCTCAGTGAGTACAATTTACCGGTAGTTGCGGCGACTTGTTTTTGATGTTTTAACATAATTGGCGTCTTATTTAGTTTTAGACGTTTGTAGTCGACGTTTGGGAGACACAAAACAAAACGGCACCACCAAAATTATCTGCCAATCAAATCCAACATGTTGTCCTTGCAAATGTGATGACCGATTCAAATGTTGTGCACACCTGACAATTTCTTGAGCAACATATTCGTCATCATCCGTTTCACTGTGTATATGGTACAGTTGAATTACGCAAAGAAATGGTAGCAATATTTTATTGTAGTCATACACTGTAGTTTTATTTAATTTTTGTTAATTTTCCCCGCGCTCAAATGTTGGATTCGGTTGGGCATTGATAAGCAGCGGCTGGCTGTAAAAGACCATTCAGTTAAATGAATTAAATTCGGGGAAATGAAAAATGTGCTCTTTCTCTCCCTATGTCTTTGCTCCGGGGATACACACTTGACTTCCTGAACGTGCTGCACGGAAGACTTGGAGACCAGTCGCTCCCGCAAATGGAAGCACTCAGACATGCGCCTGGCCATCGAAGCTGTTCGTGCCGGCTACGGCATCAAGTCGGCCTCAAAGAGCTACGGCATCCCGACTATGACCCTATGGCGGTGGACGCAGAAATTCGGTGTGACCAGTGTGTACAGTCCTTACGGTGGCCGCAAGCGTGGCGTCATCCTGCCCCCCGCCGGAAGTTCGGCAGCAGCCCATGCTCGCTCCAGATCCGGCTCTGCCTCTCGCAACGAGACTGCGGCGGCAGCGGCTGCTGCAGCTGCAGGACAGAAGATTGTTACTCAGTATGTGTGCGATTCGTCAGTGCTGCCAGGTGATCTGTACCACCAGCAGCAGCAGCAGCAGGAACAACTCTCACGTTCGGAGGGCTCACAGATGGCGTCTGCTGTCGACGACTATGCGGTTGTTCACTATGTGTACGAGTCTCAGCGGTCGGTGTCGGGTGGCGACGATGAATTGTCCGGCAACCCGGAGCGGGGCAGTGAACGGACTGCTAACCCAGATCCGGACAACGCAGGGCTGGAACGAGAGGATGGTGGCAACGACGATGAGAGAAACGGTTTGGTGGCCACATCATCCTGAATGTGTGTAAATCACAAGTGTAATAATGAAAGGTCCTACTGTAGTGGTTGTCTGCGACCGCCATCATCATCATTGCCCGTTTTGATAGGATGCTTGGATGCCGAGTCAGACGTTGAAGAAGTCTGAACAGATGCTGAATATTAGGACCAGTAAAGGCACAGATTATTAACCTTTGTTTTCATTTACTTGGGGTACCATATTTCATGACAACACTTTCAGAGGATTGAAGGTGCTCTTACTTTTTCAGTTGCTTTGTGTGAATACAGTATCTGTGATTACCTGTAGTAGTCGTAGGCATCGACTTAATAGTCTAGTTACACTGTAAGCATGCTTTACGTTGCTTGAGAAATGCCAATTGTGTTTTGAGATTGGGGAAAAATGGTGTCCATCGCGAGCGATACCGACCACGTGGTCGAGTTCTATTAGAAGTTGAACGCACCCTCTCGAGCACACTTGAGATTATGTCAATGAAAAACTGAATTGCTGGACGCAAACCTGGAAAAACGACAAAAAATATTAAATTAAATTAGTACGACTAGTCGTAGCCCAGTTGGTTTAGCGACTGACTGTAGTTTCGGCGGTCCTGGGTTCGATTCCCGGCGCGGGCTCTCGGAAAAAAAAACTTCGATCCCGGGGTACTGGACGTGGCCCCTCGCATAGTGCCTAAGCACCGTGAGGGGTACGTAACGCCTGTAGTGCGGTTGACTACAGTTGATTGATTAAAAAAAAGAAACTTGAAGGTTTTAATTTACTAATGTGCTTATGGCAATTACAAATTTTAGGCAATGTATGAAACAATACAAAAAATTACATGATAAAACGTTACATGACGGGCAGAAGATGCTGTGATCCACGGGATTATAATGATGCACAATCAAAAATAATATCAATGTAAAACGTATTATTGTGCAGACAAAATTCACAATTCACGAAAATTATACAAATCATACACGTTTGAGATTATTGAGCACACTTGAGATGGACGAATTGCCATTCCGAGAGCACCTAGTCATTTCTTGTCTTCAGCACGTATGAGTGTCAAGTGCCGATTCTGTTCAATTTCTAAACGCACCTGCTCAAGCGTGCTCTGATTAAGCATGCTTGGCCAGTGTAACTAGGGTATTAGCGATTGGAACTCAATCAACTGGGTGCTAATGACATTTTTAATTTTCGGGGAGCATTATGTTTTTGTGTAGTTTTTTTGTTTAGAAAATCGGGTAACTAGTGCGTGCAATGGTGTAAGTTGATGATCAGTGACAATGATTTGTTCGAAACTCTTTCACATTCTGCAAAATGAGATGCTAAATGTCTAGATTGAGACAATTGGTAGCATTTGCAGCAATGTCTATCTCGTAAAGTGTCTCTGTAGTACTTCTTGATCTTACATGTGGTGATTATTTTGCCTCCAATTTTGAGATTGATGTTGAGGTGTCGAGTGGTCGAGAGGATAGCTTGTTTTTCTCGTGGTCCGTGATCGGGGTTTCGATTCTGGCCGACACCTTCGGAATTTTTCGGGAGAAAGAAATTCCCTCGCACGCCTTCTTTCGGAATAAAAGTAAAACCATGACCCGTACCTGCATGATATCTGGACGCCAGATCCCTTTCCTAGGCAACCTAGGTTATGTAAAAAATTTCCAGGTCGCCTATCTAAGATGTTCAATCAACGGTCAACTTCTTTAGCAAACATTTATTTTTGTGATTGATGTAACGTTCTTTGTGAACATCATCATAGCCACTCTTAAACTAAGCGTAAGTGAAGACTGATGTCTGTCTGCTAGTTTATAACTGATTTTAATGAGTTTTTGAAATGAGTGGTTAATAAACTGTGATGAACCGGGGAACACCAATGCTCAAGAAAGGTTCATTGCTGAGTATCAAGAAGCAGTGGCTTGACATCTTCATGAATGACTTTGGCAATTCTCTGTCGCCTATTTATACTGGAGGAATCAACACTTGCTGCGAGGGCCACATTGCATAGTACAACTCGCAGTTGCACAGCTGTGTAAACTAGCTGTAGGAAGTTACAAATACGTCATCTTTCAGTCATAACCAACCTGAAAAACAATCAGTTTGGTATTAGACTATTCTATATTGATGCTCCCAATACCATTTATACTGTATATTGCAAGAAATACCTTTTTTAGGCTTTGTAAGAATGCTCTTGTTAATTTTCTGTAAAATACTTGTCTAGTCTCATTCTAAAGCCGGGTTTTTTTGGGGGGGGGATATCCACCTGCTTAGCTTTTTCTTGTATTTTTTTTTAAAGAAAGCAATCCGAGGAAGTTTGTTTCGCTATTGCAATATAATCGGAAACTACTTTTACCAGTGAATCTCAGATGCTGTCGATATTTGTGGGGTTTAACGTGTTGATATGGAGTCAGATTAGATTGCGAGCAATATGCTTGAAGAAAGTTGAATATAGAAATAGAGGTACCCATTATTATTATTCGATTATATTTATCATTATGACCTGGTTGCCCCCCATATTGCAGTTATACATAATGGCTTCTATTTAACCAAAGATGTTTTTGTTTATGCGGAATATTTTTTTTTGCACACTAGACTGAAATCAGGCCTGGAATCAAAAGATCGGCGATTAATTAAATCTTGTATACCAGAATTTAAAGCGTAGTTCAACGGTATGATCATATCATAATTGTAAGAGCTTAGTCAAACCAGAAATGTCAAATAAAAATACAGTAAATATATCGCCATCTTTAAGAAACCCTTAAAGTATAAGTACCACGGCGGCATAAAGTAACTAAATATTTCCAGGGGAGCGTTCCACTTTTGTTCTATTTGCGTCAGCTCTTATGTATTTTAAGAGGAATTCCAACAAATGTATGTGTGCAATAATATATCATAGGTTCATCCAAACCCTTGACTATATCACCTTTGACCCCCACCCCCTCACGCTTAACTTTTAAGTCTATTAAAGTAAACTTACACTGTTTCAATGCTGCTTACTTGCCGTTCAGTTTGGTGTGGTGTCCAATTTAATTGTTCAAATGGAAAACCTGGACTCTCAATTCCTACGTTGTTCGGGTGGTGGCGCTGGTGTCATTGGCGCTGGTTGTCAGTTACTATTCAATCTCAATTTCCGCACTGACATTTTTGCAGTGCAGTGTGGCCAGCGACTTGAATCCGCCTTGCGCATTCTAACTTACCAGAAATTACCGACAAAGATTTTCTGCCTACGCAAACGAAATTGAAATTTTTGTCATGGCGGCAAGATTATCGCGGTTTTGCGTGCACTGTAAATTGATTTTGAAGTTTTTTTTTAATTTCAAGTGCGTCGTTTGTAAAATTAGGGCCTTCGTTGATCTGTCAGTTCGAATCTATGCCAGTCTTTCATTTAATCATTTGCAACAGATTCCGATCATCTAAAAAATTTAAATCAATAACAGATACAAAATATTTTTTGTTTAAAAACGTATGTAGTGTGACTTTTCGAATTGATTATTTTTAAAAAAACAAGAGAACGTGTAGAATTTTATTCTAAAAGATTTTGTTGCCGTCAAAATTGAATCATTAAAAAAAAAAATTCGCCAGCTTTGAACTTTTACTCTAGACAATGACTGGTTGTTTCTCGTAACTCGATTACGTGTGTTTAAATTTTCATTTGTTATTGTTCTGTAAGTATCTGTACCGTCAGCACTCTTTGCCCGAATATAAAAATCTGTTCAATCGGTTAGTTTGAGTTTCGGTTAATACCTCGAATCATAAAATATATTCTTCATTGCGATTGGAGACCATTAATAGTTTTTTCAGTTTACTGAATTGAAGTATCTGAGAAACCTTTTTAACTGTGTACTGTGTACTACTACTCTTTAAGATTCTGTGGTGAATTTAGCTACAGAACTCGTTACAGGCTTCGGGTAGTTGTCACTGTTAGGTTAATTGGGTATCTACCAATATTGGGCAACCTTTTGTGGTAGCGGGCCGCGCTTCCAAACCCCCGTACCATGTAGATCGTTGGCTATTCTCTATGGAAGTCGGCTGTTGGAAAATGTACGTGTAAGTGAACATATCGAAAGTAGGTCAAATATCGGATTATTTTCTCTTTTCCTTGCAAACGATGGGGTTGACCGACGCGCAGGGGAGCAAGCGTGCCTCCCCCACCTGCACGCCGACCTGCTGCCACCAGTCCGGCAGCCGTCCCGGCTGCTGCTAAAGCGACCGCAGCGCCGTCCTCAACGCCGTCCTCAGCGGCGACCCAAGACGCTGGCTTCCGCCGGCAAGTACAAGCGCTCGCCAGTCTGGGACTACTTCTCGCATGACCTGCGCACGGACACCGTCCAGTGCGTGTTGTGCCACCGCCTATTCCTCAACCCGGCCAATACCACCAACCTCTTCTTCCACCTCAAGCTCGCCCACGCCCTCACCTGCGAGATGGTGCGCAACACGCGCGTCGTCGCTTCCGGTCTCCCCCCCTTCTTGCCTCCGCCGCCCTCTGATGATGACGTCACGGCCGCCCCAGCTGCCGCGGAAACATTTGACGAACCCCCACGACAACCAAACATTTGACGAACAGCTCCATCTAGTGGCGGCCTGATTTAAAGATGGGGCGACATTCGATGACGTCGTACCGGAGGCGGATGATACGTCACATGCCTTTGAAAGAGCGATTGAAAAAAATATATATCTGATGCGGGTGCATATGACCTCTGAGAGGTCATCAGTTTTCTTATGTACTTTTGCGTCCAGTCCAGTCATTAGGTACTTTTTGCACGCAAAAGGCAAGGTATTTTGAAACTTTGCATACAGGATTGTAGACTTGTTGTCACTAACCAAACACCTAAGTTAGCGACCTTGAGTGACCGCCTCTCCCGCCGCCATCTTGGAAAAATCTACTTTTTGGCATAAATCTGTTCCTGTTGGGGGTCTATCAAAAATGTATAATGAGGTAATTTGTTGAGAAATATGTCCTCTACAACTTCCATTTTGAAACCATTTTGATAAACCCCACAGGAGCAGAGATTTATGCCAAAAAAATGAGTGCCATTTAACTGAGATGTCAAAAATATATCTGATCATGCGGATCATCTCATATAATATATTCCACGGCATCCCCTACAAACAATCTTATTTAAAAAAGGTTTGGCCCTGTAACTCTGAAGGTATTGATTTGACAGAAAATGGGTAAAATAGGTAATTTGTAGCCAATTATGTCCTCTACAATAAAAGATAAATAAAAGGTGCTAAGTACACTTAGCACACTGAGTCGGGTATAGCTTTAAATACCAAGAAATGCTAGATAGGATAGCAATGGTATCCAACAGTTAAATTAGTTAAATAGCACTGAACCGGCAATCCAAAGATCCGTGGTTCAGCTCCTAGTCTGTTCGAAACTATATTTTTCGCAGTTACAGAGGGTTGTTTCAGGTTTGTTGGTTTAAAAAATTTCCTAACCAAGGCTAACTGGAGAAGGGATCTTTACTGAGTCCTAATATCGTACAGGCACGGGTCACGATTTACTTCCATTTTGATGAAATGATTTTTCTTGCCCGAAAAATTCCAAAGGTGGTGGCCGGAATCGAAACCACGATCATGGGCCACTCGACCTCTGCCTATAAATGCAAATACCATGATAAACGTTCAGATTTTAATCTAATCTGCTCAGATTCCAACATCTCATGTTTTGATTTGACTATATGTTGGTGACTATGATGCTCAAATTTAGGTGGCCTAGGTAGGCCTTTGCCCTTTAGGAAACAAATTCGTTAATACAAGTGGCACATGTCTGTACGATGTCAGGTACTGACAGATGCTTAGGTTTGAAGTCTAGGCAAAATTATCGGGTCATCCAACTGTTTAATAATTACAGTGGAAAATTGTGTACCGTGATTGATTCTGCACACATATGGTTATAGATAAGTGGTGGAATGCTGGACGCAAACCCAAATCTGGCGACACATAATCTAATAGACTTCACATTTCACACTGGTGGTTTATTCTCGCTAATTCCAAAACACAATTTCTCAATCTTAAGAAAACTTCGTGAAGTTACAATAGATAGTAATAATACATCGTACAATAGAGTTTCTATAGTTACAATTGTAGTACTCTGTAGACTGCCCACGACAATTTCTTCTCGATGCCCTAAGCACAAGCTAGCTTTCGTGTTTGCGTCCAGCAAGCATTCCACCACCACTTTACCTCATTTATAATCGATACCCTGGCGTCTCACCATTTTTGAGTTTGAAGATTAGTTCATAGTTCCACTTGAACGTTGCTGTTTTCCCATTTGCGGGTCCTCTGCCCTCCATTTTCTTGTTGTGCTCGACTTCTCCGCCAAAAATTCAAAGAGTGCTACCTACCGCTACCCATTGTGCCATTGCCGCTATGCTAACTTCGATAGCGCTGCGGAAGAACGGAAAGGAGCGGATACTTTGTTGCGAGCGGAATTGTTGAGAGAAAATAGGAATTACCCTATTGTTTCGAGAGAATCCCACTTCTCTGTCAATCGGTTGTGTTCGAAAGCAAAGGTGCTAATTCATCCATCCGAAAAGAAAATGCATATTTGCTTAATTTATATATTGCATAATTTGCTTAACGCTGTCAACTAAGACGATAAATAAATGGATCTTGATAAACTCTACAGAAACAGAGATTTGTGCAAAAAAGTAGATTTGGGCGCCATTTTTCAAAGATGGCGGCGGGAGTGGCGGTCGCTCAAGGTCGCAAACTTAGGGTTTTAGTGAGTCAACGAAATTTCGTGACATATCTGATCATCTATGGTGCAGATTGCAGTTCCTGTGGACAACTAGCACAAATCCCACTTTACTCCGTAGTCAATGACACCTGGTGAACTTGGAAATATAATATTTTTCTCCATTATCAATTATTAATTTATTATTGTTGACTCGCGTTTGTATAGTTTTGGTTCATATTATGCCCTGGGGGTTTCTGGTTTCCTAACAATCGTTCTATTGATATTAAAATAATTAATTTGAAAGAGGATTCTTTGAGTTTGTCTAGCTTTGAAATGGTACGTACTTTGCAAGATAGCGTTGTCTTGTTGTTTCTACTCTTGTTTATCTTTGCAACGTTTTTTTCAAAGCGAATTAAAAGACAAGGTTTTCAAAATTTGTTCGTTGACAGGAGCGTTTTTCAGAATTGGGCGGGCTCGGATATTTAAGTGTTGCTACTTGTATTGTCGCTCACTAGTCCTTCCGCTTCAAATTGTGAATTTGAAATGATGTGTTCGCCCATTCCTTATCCCCAGTCAGTCATTCGATTTGATTTTTTTGAATCCGCGGGGCCATGGCTGGCAAAAATAAATCTGGCAAATTTCGCAATTGCATGTCGTGTCCGACAATAATATTGAATAACTTATTTGTCTCTTCTCAAGTACCACCTCTAGAGTAACATGGCAAAGTGAGGGCGCGGAGAAATGTATTTATTTATATGCATAAATGCCTGCTTCAAGCTTTGCCTCGCCCCAGATTTAAATCTATTGGCTGTCGGTTTCGTTACCGCGATATCAAGATGGCGGCCATCTGTGCCATTAATATCCATTGTTTCGTTTTTGAGACCTGTACAACGAATTATTTTTCTTAATAACTTCTAGGTATTGCTATTTCCATTCATTAACAAATAAAAGACAAACAAATAAATCAATCATTAAGATTTTGTGTGTGGGACTTTCTCTTTTGAGAGCTGTGGCGTCATGTGACGCTATTTCAACGTGTCATTGCCTCCAAGAATAGCCGGGACATCTTCATGTCCCGACTATGTTGATGGATGATGGCCGCCATCTTAAAAATGATAGTTCGAAAAATCTTCATCAATGGCGTCAAAAATGAAATATGTAAAAGAGGGAAATGAAATGGGCATGCGTTAACAATATGGTTGATTATTAGATGACATTAAAATGCCATCCAAAATACCATGGTTCCTGCTTCATTAGTCGAGGCTATCGGCTTATTGGTGCATAAGTTTATTTTTCAGGTCCACATTTTGGTCTTTCTAATCTGATTCTCATCCCCAGATTACGTCATCTGCGCATGCGCACATTTCCACAATTCCACTCTTTCTGTTTTGTGCGGTGGCGCAGATGACTTAATTTGATTTTGAGAATCAAATTTGAAAGACCAAAATGTGTCTCCTGATAAAATGTTCCGACTCGGATCGAACTTTGGTTCGAACTAATGCCACGAAATATATTATTCAAATTATTTTTAGTTTTAAATAATGCCGCTTTTTTAAATAAAAAAATGCCCCAAGATCTTGCCCAAGGTGAGCCTTGTCATGAGTTGGCAGAATAGGTTATCCAGCATTGCGGTTTAGCGGGTTTCCACTTAACCTAGCTCCTAATGATCCCCAAAATTCACGGTAGTTGGAATGCTTGAGAGTTTTGCGTCGTTTGTATTGGATCGGTGATGCCTCGTTGGCCGTTACTGATCAAGTGTCACTCCTCCCCAAAATCCGAATAGATGGACGTCGTCCCTATCGGCTGGGCTGTTCGTCCAAGCGTTCGGCCGTCTGGGACTACTTCACCCGTGACTACGAGCTGCGCACTGTCCAGTGTCTGGTGTGCGGCGACACCTTCAAGAAGCCGCAGAACACCACCAACCTGTTCCAGCACCTCAAATGTCGGCACAATCGCGTCTACCAGCTGGTCAGCAGTCGCAAGCAGCGTCCGCCACGCGGTGCTGCTGCTGCTGCTGACGCCGCCACCTCGGCGAGGCGGGCGGACGACGGCGATCCGGCCACCGGTGGTGGTGGTGGTCCCCGTCAATCTCGCCCGTATGACGGGGCACGACCGGACATGACGTTCGCCACGGTGGAAGTGTCTTTCGACGCGGCGGCGGATGTGACGTTCGACGCGGCGGAGATGGTCGAGACGATGACGTCGTCCACCGAGCTGAATGAGGAGGACGACGGCGATCTGGATAGGCTGACGTGATGACGTCGAGGCGTGTGCTTTTATTTCGGTTGCGGAATGAGATTTTCGAATTGTGGTGGCATATTTTTGCCAGTCACTTAGTCACTTGATCGTAAGATGGCGTCGCCGACTATGGACAATCCCTGTAGAAAATTTCGATTGAATCTGACTTTGTGGATTTCTTTGTGTACAAGTGTTTCCACACGATTTGCTATCTTGTCTGGTGATCGCCGTAAAACGGTGTCGCGCGAACTCAAAACCAAAGGGAAACTGCAGAAAACGAATGGCTGTGTTTTTTAAAAATTCTTTAAAAGTTCTTTAAAATACCAAAATGGGGATGCTTCATGCATGGGAAAAACGTCATCATCATGGGAAAAACGAGCTGCGGTAGATTGATTTTTTTATCTATGGACGCAAACAGTGAGTTTTACTGGAGATAAACGAGATGTGCAAGTGCTGGAATTTGAATTAAGAATTTTCAAGAAATTGGTGGGAAATTATTCACGCGGTCTGCTTCTTGTCTACGTCTTGACGCCATCTAGCGGGAGATTGGTGAAAGTGATGTTGGGGGCGCAGTTGACTGACTTCGATGTTGTTACGAGAAACCAAATATATCATTTCTGGAGTGAGTAGTTGTCACAAACTCACAAACGTTCTCGAATCGTGTACGGTTTCGCCCGGCCATGCATGACGTCACCAGTTGTAGTTGGCTGGCCCATACAAAACTGGCCTCCGAAATATGCATATTTGACCCCCTTAGACCCACAGACTTGTTAATTCAGCTTGTGCAATTTCGATAACGTTTTGCGAAAGCATCGTCAGAACTGGCAATAATACTCGTAAACGTTGCCGGAGATTGGCCACCCAGGTGTCGCTGACGTCATCTTTGGAAGGCGCGTTTTCGTGAAAGTGGTGACTTGATGTCGGTCGGTCATTATGTAACCAAGGTCCGAATAAGACTTATTGTTTTTCGAAAGTATGATGCAAGCTATGTAATTCAGGTGTGCTACGTTAATTTAAATTTGAACTACAAAACAAGCTTAGCAAAATTCAACTGTCATTTTTCACTATAAAAGTCAGTGAAATTGCAAATGACGTTGCCAATTTTTCGGTCTGAGCGCGTCTCGCCTCCCTTAATATATAATTGATTTTATGTGAATTTAAATTTTCGGTACCAAATGTGTTTTATCATTGATATTTCCAAATGATGAGGTTTAAGGATCGCAACAATTTTTTTGGGATGTAGGAAATGTGCGAATTTTGAAATGCCAAAAATTTTTAAGTATCGCTTCAATTATCAAATTATAGTGAATTATGAAATGATTGTGCCAATCAGAACAAATGCTTGCCAATTTTAATAATGTGTGTGAGGAAACCCTGAAGGTTGTTTCAATTATAATATCAAAAAAATCGCAAAAAATGTTTTAGACTACCTCGTGGTAGAAGAGTCTAAAACATTTTTCTGTTCGAAAACTAACTCTCAAACGGTTTAATGAAATTACATAAAATTTTACATACCGTTAGTACACCACCATAATTCGCTAGCGACGGAATTTCAGATCTCGATTTTCAATATTTCATATTAAAATAACCGTCCTCTTTCTGAATGATTCGATAGGGGTCCCCTTCCACACCGAATTTTTGAATAGTGGTCCCACACCTGGAAAGTAGGAGTAGGTAATCGCAATCCTGCCCACATCGTTTGCAAAAAGTGGATTTATTTGTTCTCGAGTGCGAGTTCACTATATGCAACCAGTCGTGTGAAAAGGCCCTTTGACGCTTGAAAATGGCCCTCGCAATTAACCTGTACAAATTACTCGCCTATTGGCACCATCACATTGTCTTATAGTTACATCTTAATGGAACGGAATTTTTAGTTGAAGTTTTAAACGCCCCCATATTGGAAGGTCATCAAAAATGCTTGATATAATGAAATACCAATGTGTTTCAAGTTGTCTGTCTCGACTTTGTATCTTATTTGCATAATGAATTAGTTGCATAATGAATTATTTATGTGAGTTGATTGTATGTAACCGAAATTCATGCAACGAATGAAATAAATTGCATTATTATATACATAATTCCTTTGGCTTGCCGATTGGCGTTACTGGCTGAAACATTGCTGTCTCCTTCGAAAGACGTTTTTGATTCCTGGCATCAGTTTGTCTTGAGATATTTGTTAAGGAGTCTACCAGCGTTTTCGCCCTAAACTCCCACCCCCAGGAGGCGACTTGGTAATTTTTGTCTAGGTAGGGACCGTTAACGTGTACCTGAAATCTGACCTGAACTTCCAATTGATTCTCGATTAAAGATACTCTTGTTTGGTGTTTTACACGAGAATTGAGCTCAAGACACCTTTTAGCTAGCCTATCTCTTTGATGCCCGTTAATGACGATCGGATATCTCAAAATTTTGCTATCAAAATTATTTCTTTTTGTGGGTTTACACTAATTTGCAATGAATGTGACAGTTGCTTCTTTATTTTTGTTTGCACTGAGCCAACATTAAAAGTGGCTAATTGCTTTTAGGTCATTTTACTGCTGCAAACTTCCCACGTTATATCACGCAAGTCTAAAAGGACTCGTGACGCTTTCCTGTCCTTCCTTCCGGTTAATCCTTTTTAGACGGTTAGGACGTTTTAGATGAAGGTTTATGATCGCACGGATCCAATTTAGATTTGGAGAATGTGGCAAAAATACTTAATGTTTGGAATGACTAAAGACTCTTGTCTAAGTCAATTTTTTAGTTTTAGCAGAGATGTTTGATGAAATTTAACATCTTAAGAGTTTCTGAAGTGCAAAAATTTCGCTGCATTTTGAAATATGTGGAATATTACCTGTACTTTAATTTTGAATTGTCAAATTAGATGACGTGAAATTGACGTCCAAGATATAAAACGCTTAAACGGTTGTGTGACCATTTTTTATTTTTTGATTAGTTGGTAAGAATTGACAATGTGAATTTTGTAATCTGTGTAATTCGACAATTACGTTGGTCAACATTTTCGATTATGTTGCAGTGTTGACTTTTCTGTTTGGCCGATCGTCTAGCGATTTGTCGCGAGACATCTTTGTGGGCTGGCTGGCAGGCGGGCAGGCAGGTTCGCTCTCAAAACATTTTGACATTCGAATAAATATAAATAATAGCAAAACCGTGATAAGTAACGGACAATTTTTGAAAAAACTATCACCTGCTGTGTCATTTCAAACTCGGACGTCAACTCTGTGAAAGTCGACGAGACTGTCACGGAGTTGCAACGGCTGCTATTTTTCTCATCGATATCTGGTTCTCTCGCACCTTATTCAGCTTTTCTCCTATTCACACTCGAGGTCCTTTGAAAATCAATCGTAACTGGCCAGAAAGTGTAAACTTCCCACAAAAAAAACATGGCGGACAAGTTCGGTTTCTGCTGGGAACATTAAAAAAACTAATGATTACAATAATTTCTGGTTTATCAACGGACACGAATGAAATAACGAGAATACCGCTTTAACAGGGGCGAATTCACAAATAAGTAAGTGTAATTCAGGGTGTCGTTTCCCGACGAATCTTCGTCGCGAAAAAAAATCTTCGGCGCTCTGTGATTTGGCTGATTTGGTGACGTTTCGCAACTTTGAAAGCGAAGCGTCACCAAATCAGCCAATCACAGGGTGGCGAAGATTCGTCGGGAAACCATACCCTGGTATCAAGTGTTGGTGTACGTAGCAGATTGAGTGTTGCATATATCTGATACATGTAGGAATCAATTTTCGGGTGGACTCGAATTTTTGACGCACCCCTACACTTGCTACCAGAATTACAATTACACTCATTTGTGAACTCACCCCATTTGCAGTTCTGTGAAAGCGCGTGAACTAGATATAGATAACTTCTTCACTTTTAAGAAAACAGAGAACCTGGCGGATTTAATCCCAACTTATATTTTCTCCCCCCTCCCAAATTTAGACCTGCATTTTTTTTAACTCAATAATTAACGTAGAAAAGTTGCGGTTGCATTATCTAAAATAATAGAGTTGATAGAGCTTATTGACTGGCTTAACCCTTTAACCGGGGAATTGATTTTCAAGAACCCACATTCTGTCGTACAATTAATTGTATAAAACATTTATTCTCCAAAATGAAAACAGTTACAAAATAAACGTAACAAAACGTATTTTTTAAAATTTCACAATCTACCAGTTTTGGGCTAGCTGACAAAAAGTGCGGATCGGCAAACCGTGTAAACTCGGCCTTCCCGGTTAAAGGGCTACGTTAAACGCCACTTTGCTTTTTACGTGGCTAGGAACCATATATATAAGGGGCATTGTGTGTGTTTCTGGTCAAATTTATCAGATAATTTATTATTCGCTTTAAAGAGCGAATTATGTGTTCTTGAAATGGAGACGCTGGCTTATTCTGGTACACACGCTTGGGCGATTATATATTATTCAACCTGTACCCGTAACACCTTTCTCATTGTGACATTTCACCCCTCTCCTCTTCCCGACGGTGGACTGCAAACAGCCGGTCAGGTGTTCTACGTGCCCACCGGCCTAACGCGACCCCCCATCGCCTCCACGACTGACAGCGGCGGCGGCACCGGCACCGGCGACCTGCAGTACCTGTGGTACGAAGGTTTCAGCGTGCCCTGGTCAGTGTTTCCGGCCGAATTTTTGCGGGACTGCGAGCTGGGCGTGCGACCCACCATCGGCAATCGACGGGAGGCGGTTCGCATTCTGTGCGCGGCCCTCTTCAAGTACGACGCCCGGCCGCGGCGATCGCTGCTGCGCGAGGTCGCCGCTCAGCTGGTGGCGCGCTATCCGACCGCCCTGGGCGATTCGGTGGGCGGCCCCGATTCGGGTCTCGTCGCCGGCTCCGACGGAGTCGTCGGGTCGTACGGCCTGCTCCGGCAGATTGTGAAACGAATCGAGAACATCAATCAGGGCCGTGCCCGCAATATCGAGTTCATATGAAAGTTCCTCCTGCCGGGTGGGAAGGGGAACTCCCGATCGATATCTATCGATAATGCCGAAGAGACGACCGATACGTCACAAAACCAATTACGTCTCGTTTAAGCTCGGTTGATCCGGATTCGATTCCTGACGTGGACTCGTTTATTCTGTCTCGGATGTGCAGAATTTATAACAGCTGAACTAAATAAGTACGCACGTGTATGTTAGTGTTGAAGTGTTAAAATCAAATAATGATTTGAAAGAACATTTTTTTTTTGGTTGGTCAACAAATTTCAATGATGACGATTCATTGATTTCTTAATAATTTTCAATGATGCTGTATACGCGCTTTCGTTTTCTCGCGTCATCTAGCGAGGTAATTTGTTACTGTGAAAGTACCGGGGAACGTTTGCTCATTGTCCGCTACCAATTAGTTTTTACTCAGATGGTTGGGGATTGCAGGACTACAATCAGATATTCGGCAACGAGGATCGTTTAAACATAAAAGTTTAACAATCTTCTCGAAGATAAATAAAGAAAATTGAACTCAACCAACGAACTCAACCAAGACTTTCGTTATTACCCAATTTTCTTTATTTATCTTCGAGAAGATTGTTAAACTTTTATGTTTAAACGATCTTCGTTGCCGAATATCTGATTTTAGTCCTGCAATCCCCAACCATCTGAGTAATTAACTATCATCGGCTCCTACCTACTTCTATGAATTAGTTTTTAGACCAAGAAGGGATAAGAAGCTCCCTGTCTTTTTCTTTGGAATTAACAGGTGCGCATTTTTGCCGGGAGCGGTAACCACTACTCAATCGAAATTTATAATATCCATATCGATACTTAGATAATTTGTTAGTATTTACTCCTACCGTCTTCCCATCGAATCATTTATCCCCCCCTCTATTCCTTAGGAGCAGAGACACATTAAATTGACAAACGCTTCAGATGATTAAAATTGCACACCATTTAAAAAATACGTTGCTGCATAATCGACTCGTCTCTGTGCTGAAGGCAAATTTAATTGGAACTGTTGCGATCGCATTCTATTTTGTACGACACATATGTTATGTTTGAACTGTTCCTCTTTTAGTGTCATGTTTATTGCTGAGAGGGAGGGGCAGTTATGGGGGTGTAATATTCAAATTATGTCGCATTTGATTATGTCAACGTTAAAAAATGAATGTAATTTTATCATTATATTCGTCAATAAATAGCGCTACAAATAATGAATATATTTTTCCAACTATTTGTTTTTGGAAGTCTGTACTGAGCGTGGTGATGTTGTATATTTCTCCAACGGAACAAAAATTAGTTGTTGCCCTTTTCACTGAGAAATTTTTTGTTCCGTTACAATTTTCAGGGTTAAGTATCGCAGGAATCCTTATTGGTCGGACCTGTTCATTATTGGTGAACTAGTAATTAAGGACAGTCGGTAGAAATATGGGAAAGTACAACGAAATGGGGGTTGGTGGTAATTTTGATTATCCTCGGTTCGCTACCTTGTAACGGATCATAAACGTGCATCTGATATCGTACAGAAAAAAGGAATTCGCGTTGGCCTATATTCTGAACGCCCTTCCATTGCGCACAAATTGTCGTGATTTGTTAAAGTTGTTATATTACTCTTTGCCCCTCATAAATTTTATCTCTGTAAATGCTGGTAACGGTGTACTTCAGGGTTTGGCTTCAGGGCCTGCTTTTTTGTCGTGGATTGTGAGAGCTCAAAAATCAAAACTGGGAAATCCAAAAATTATTTTATATTCCATTTCTGAGGAGGATTGCATATTTTGTAATGGTCCGGCCGATTAAGAAGAGCTGTGAAAGTTGGTTTTAATCATTCATCCAAACAGCATCCATATTTTGTGTACATCCAGAACATCCTAACCAGTTAGGCCTGTTAGGTGCTTGGTGACTCTGTGATAGTCCGTCGACACGAATCGCCTAATTCTGGTTCAATACTCTACAGCGGTTTTCCTTTTTTTTAAACGTTTTTATTAGTATCAGTATTCGCGAATACGCGAGTATGGCGGCGCCGGACATTCAATAATCACGATGGATTTTGTCGTTGTTGTAGTGATAAGATATCTACGCTAAGCTCCATATTTTTGTTGAGATGTTTTAATTATATTTTTTGTTGGTAATCAATTGTTAAAATTCGGATAACATTTTCGTTATAGCCAAGACCGGTTAGCGCAAAATATTAGCTACAATGATTGCCAACAGATATAATCTACCACAAAAACTACTTTCCACTTTCCAGTCCCGTTTTCGGTTGTACTTGTGCTATTGCGCACGTCCAAAAAAATTAAAACACCATTTCGAATTCAACTGACTGGGAAGCTTGGCGGTTTCCGAAAGCGATAGCCAGAAACATGGTAAAAAAAATTCCTTTATATTTCAAATTATTGGGTAGTGACGAAAGTCTTGTGTGAGTTTTGTCGCGTGTTTCGCGAATTCTTCGTTTCTGTTATCTTACCGAGTCATGCCAACTCAAACGTCGTCTTTCCCCCCAGTCGTGTCCTGGGGTTTGCCCTTTCTTTATTAGATCCACCCTTGAATTTCATCAAATTGTAACACCCAACTGCGCAGTAGAATCTCCAAGGAGAAGCGGAATTGCAATGGTAAAAGCGCGACTTTTTATTGTCCGGAGCAAAGCTATACAAGCGATGATTAGAAAACAAGAAAGTATTACACGGAACAGAGCAAGACAAGAAAACTGTGCACTTGCTCGTGCGTGTGTGGGGTCAGCCGGTGACCCCAGCCTGGGGCAATATGCTCAGCGCCAGAGTTGCCACTTCATGGCGACCCTGGCGCATCCAGTGATCGGTGGCTCCTAAACTTTGGGAGACACAGGGCACCCGCACTCCCACGGAGGTGTCATTTCTTCAACACAATTTTTTTCAATTTTAAAGTTTGGAGTAAAGTTCCGGCATCGGCAGATTCTACATTTGTAGCAGATTAGCAGCCCCCAAAGATTGCTGTCTTGGTTTAAAGAATTGAATGTTACGTTAACTGTGGTGGGTGCAGGTTTTTAGCATCCTCGTTTAATCTAGTATCGAAATGCGATGGACAGTGTGTAGCAGATTTATTGTCAAGAAATAAAAACGGATTTAAGGATTGCAGGAATTCTTATTGATCGGACTGTGGCCCATTATTGAAAAATGGGCTCTTTCGTCTCTTTGCCCATTGCTGTTCAATGCTTCAACGATTCCCAGTAATCCTCTCCAAATGTTAGACATTTCGTTTGCCCTGGGTCGAAATAAAAAATGTACCTGACGATGAGGTGGTGACGCTGCGCCCTGCTTCTCCGAAAATTGTTTGAAAAATAAAATGAAATGTGAAGTTTTGCCGCGGCTTCGTAATTATGGCCAACTCGTGATGGTATTGCAATGTTGCTTGTGTGATTTAAGACAAGATGCCAAAATTCCCCATATCCAGTTTTTCACTCATTTTTTTCTGTGACATTTGGATTTTTCAACTTTTTTCAAAGTATTTTTTATTTTGCTGGTTTACAAACAGAAATGCACGATTCTCAAGCGCTAAAACAAACTTGAACAACAATTGATGTGATGTCTTACCGTTTCGCAATATCCTGAATGGAGTGGGGTGCTCATTCTCATTAGTTTTTCGAAAGGAATGAGCACCCCTGCTTCAGACGGGATTTGTTTCATCTTGTGTGAACAAAAATTTGGAGCCTAGTGCATGCACCACCAAGATTATCTTTCCTCAAATTCTTTCCTTGTAGTTTTTGCAACTGATGTCTCCTGTTTATGTAACATAAAGGACATTTTGGTTGGTTAATCTTGCCAAAAATAAACTAGTCAGAAGCGATTTTCGCTACTAAACCAACCAATTAGATTTACAGTACTTACAGTTAGATTTCGGCAAACGTTAGCTAAACCTTAAATTGTGAATAAATTAAAACAAAATTCTATTTGTAATGGCGTAATTTTGAATTTCGGAAAAATTGCTGAAAATAATTAAAACCAATAATTTTGTCTGTTCCTTTTTTCTTTCGAATATTATGGGCGTTTTATTTGTCTTTTTCAATTGTCTTTTTGAAGCAAAGCTGATGCATCTCAAGTTGTTCATGATTGTGTTTGAAAGCGTATTTCTTTTGCAAATCAATTTGCAATTTATATTTTGGGCAGGATATATTTTGCTTATACATTTTGGAATTATGAAGCTGAAAATTTGTGTTTTGCAATTACTGAACAATTAAAATATTGACGATTCATGATGCCTGGTTGCTTGAGTCCAAATGATTCTGGGCTAGTCGGTTCATTAATTTTTCTATTTCATTGTGATGTTAATTGTGATTGACAAATTTTATTCGAGCTAATTTTGATCTATTTGATTGCATACCAAATTAAAAAATAATATTTATTATTTTTTAATTTGGTATGCAATCAAAGCAATTTTATTTCTTAAGTTTGGCTAAATGTTCTCGAAATCTGAATGCCATGTCATGAACCATGTCATATAGACATGTCGTCTTTTTCTAATATTTTAAATTAACGTTAACTTAAAAAATTAGAAACTACATTCGCTTGTACTATAAAGGAAGATGAGCGAAGTATATATGAACTAATACAATTAAATTAAAGGAAAAGTGAAATTAACGCCAAAATTAAATTGTTCTGTTGCGTTGTGCCTAGCCTATGTTTGCCAATTTAAATCTGTACCAGTTGAGCTACACGGCTCATTTTCGTCTTAAAGTTTGTGTAAAAATTAAAGTTTCACTTGATGCATGAGCCCTCATTGGGTACTATCTAACCTTCGTAGCCTTACTCGTTACTAGCAATTTTAAATCGTCAAATTTAAATTATTTTCTAATTTATTGTTCGAATTTTTTTTAAAAAAATCCATTATTTACTTAAACCGAAATGTGGCGGTCACAACACGAGTTTTTCCAATCATTATTGTGATTTCTAAACGTGGCGCCATTTTGAATCTTCAAACCCACTCTCCCCCCCAACTCCCCCATATCCCCTGCCGCTTCCCATGCTGCATTTGGGCTCTATCTGGACATGTGTGTCCTTACTTTTTGCAGGGTCCCAGCAGGGGGCGCAGCCGCAGCAGCCACAGCAGCCGCCCTACTCGCCGTGGGTGCGCATGCCGTGCCGCTCCGGTCCGTGCAAGACGTGGCAGGAGGAGACCATGTTCTCTGCCGTGCGCGCCGTGCTCAAGCTGGGCATGCCGCTCATTAACGTGTCGCGTCGCTTCGGCATCCCCTATCCCACCCTCTTCTACTACACCAACCGCGTGCGACAACTGCTCAAGCCCTACGAGCGAGACGGAACCATCGCAGGTCAGTGGCGGCGGATGTCAGGACGACGCCGCCCACCTTCCCAATCTCTTTGACTCCCTCCTCTGGGTCACACACTGCAAATAGTCGTGTCCGGAACGTCTCTCGCATGCTGTGGGACGATCCAGGGGCTGGGTCACCTTTTTCTTGCACGCTTTTCAGCTGATATCAATCCTTGTTAGGTGTTACACATGAGTATGCTCGAGAGATCTCAATTGTCATTGAGATTTTGGGAAAGCGGGGTTTCGAGATCACAGTCGCTATCTTCAAATTCAGATCACGTGCCCAAATGCTCTTAAAAGTACTACGCAACCTCTTCAGCAAATTCGAAATCGTTAATATCCTGGTTGTTCTGTAAGCATGTTTCAAGTTGCTTGGGAGACCTCAATTGTCATTGAGATTTTGGGAAACCTGGCTTTCGAGATCACAGTCGCCTATCTTCAAATTCAGATAACGTGTCCAAATGCTCTTAGAAGTACAACGCAACCTCTTCAGCAAATTGGAAATCGTTAATATCCTAGTTGTTATGTAATCATGCTTCAGATAGAGACAGGCTTGAGATATTTTAATTGGGCTTGAGATTGGGGGCAAATTGTCCTTTGAGATCGTGTCCATAGCGCCTGCGATCTCGAAAACCCTCTTCCCCAAAATTCCAATGACAATTGAGATCTCTCAAGAATACTCATGTGTAACAGGGGTTTTATGAAACTGAAAGCGTTTTTGTCCGACTCTTTTCAGCTTGTGTTTCTGTGGGAACAACTTACTATTGCGATTTCTTGGTTGAACACTTAAGAGCACTTTCACCTAGAGTCTTTCCATAGTAACTAGTGAAAACACATAAATTCAAATCTCTTTCATGATTAGTTTCGATGAGGACACGTCAGTAAAATCGCCTTTATCTTTTAAATCCCGTTGAAACACGTGCAAGAAAAAATCTTCCCAGAGCCTGAAGTGAGGGTCAACCGGGGGAGGTGTGGGGGGGTAGTGTGGGACAATTGTTTTCTATTAAGTGAGTCGCCATATAAATACGTGGCCCATAAACAAATTAACCGAATTTGTTGCGTGTTTTTATTTTAAGTTGTTGTACTCTTATAACATTTTAACTTTTAAATAATAGGTGCTCTTACGTTACTGAAGATGTAATTTTTTTATTGGAAATATCAGTCTTCAAATTTTAGCGTATGTGTTCCAACATTCAGACGCCTCAAATGGATCAATAGTTTTTTTTTCGGGAAGTGAGATACCGACTATTTGCAGTGTATTTTGATATCTGTGTCGAGAGTGTTTCATTTTTGGTATGAAATTGTAATTCAAATTGTTCCAAAAATAAAGACATTTGTCTTAAGGGGTCACGTCCCCAGTTGCCCAGTTTCGAATAACGGCCAATTGCGACTGCCAGCTGGTATCTTACTTTCTTTTGTCTTTGCACATCCACGCACGCACACACAGGAACTACGGTGACCACTGGCTTCTCACGTAGCCCGGGCAAACGGGGCCGTCCCACCAAGGTGTACTTGGGTACGTGGAAGGACGAGGTCCTGACTAAAGCCATCCTGCGTGTCGTCTACAAGGACTACATGCCGGAGTCGTTCGAGTCGCTCATGGGCAAACTGAGCACCTGGCCTGATGCCATCATGGAGAACAGCAGCTTCCCGGCAACTGCGGCAACCACCTCCACTGCCCCAGCTGCGCTGCCACCACTGGAGCAGCCACCTGCAGCGACATACCGTCTCCGAGGTGTGGGTCGACCTCCGCGGACATATGCTGGTCGGGGCGGTGGTCAGGCATCAACATCGGCTGCCCTGGAGTATCGGCAGCAGTACGCTGGTGCTGTGGAGTATCCTTCAACCGGTGACGAGGAACTTCCCATGCCGATGGTGGAAGCCGAGTACACAGACGACGATTCGTCGATGATGCCCGTGGAGTCACAGCTGGTCGAGCTACCCGAAGACGATGACCAACAGGACGATTTGCCTGTCGAGTCTGAGTCCGAAGTGCAGGAGGTGGAATCTGACACTGACCATGTCGACGATGATGTGGAGGAGGAACAACAGGAGGCGGAAGTGGAAGAGGAGGAGGATGACGACGAACCTGAAGTGATTGAGGAGGAACCAAATATGATTAAAAGGGACTTGGAAGTGAGCGAGCCGCACGAAGAAGGGGATAACCAAGAAGAGGATGATACGATGCCCCTTGAGGAGGTGTGAGGGACACGTTAGTCTTAGCCAGTGAAGTGCTATTGGAAGATTTCTTGTCAACAGCTTTTTCCCCCCACTTTATTTTCGTCTTCCTCCATCGTTTACGGAGTGGTTAGTCATTTGGTGACACGACCCTTTGCGATTTTCTATCGATAAACTGAAATTTCTATCTCTTGCAAGAAATTATTTTTTGAATACTAACCTAATTGAATTTAGGACACCCTTCTTCCTTATGTGGTACTTGGATGCCATATTGTGTTTTGTCCGAAGTTACCTCAGTTTTAAGAATTCAGTTGAGAGATTTGAATGTTATCCCGAGATAACCTCCTTCGGAAATGTTTCTTGCAGAATGCGACAGGTTCTTAAGATTTTCTTCCAAATTTTATTTTTGTCCATTTTCCTGCTACTGCTGCTGTTGCTTTAATATAGTGTTTGTTTTGTATACTTGTTTCCAATTGACAGGAAAGCAATGTTTTATTGATACCGGTCTCTGCATTGCACCAGTTTTGATTTGACAAATTTCTGATTGGCACCGGTTGTCGTGCCTTAAAAACCCTGATAACATTAACCAGTTCAGTGGCCGTGCTATTTGTCCACATAGTTCAGAGTACAATGTCATGTTCAAATCTCCTGTGAGAAATGCACACATTTAGATTATTATTTTTTTTGCAACTGTATCTGATTAATATCATTATTTTTGACGCCTATTGCAATGCCTATTGACACCTGCACCACGATTGGTACTTGTTGTGCCGAGAGGAAGAGGTGAGTGTCCTTCCTCCAAGGTGGCCTCAACAAAAGTCAAACCCTTTTAAATAGTTTTAACTCTCCTCTCGCTGCACCAAGTTCAATTCGTATTTCAGGAATGTACATGTGTATCGCAAATTGCCGTTTCCTTTCTGCGTTGTATTTTTACCAGTGTAACGGCACACTTTTAAAAATTCAGGTGTATTCGTTTTAATGGCGACTCGTTAATCACACAAACCGTGCTTCATTGACATTTAGCGTCACTTTAAGTCACAAAGGTCACCGACATATTTTCTAGTTGCATTTCATTTCATTGTTGCATTTCCTGTCTGCTCTGCATGCCTACTGTAGGCTCCTCAAAAGATCAAATTGTAGCAATTTAATCGTGGCCCTACTCGGTGTATGGCGGCACGCCTCACTATATGTTCTACTATTTGTACAATAGTATGGAATTGGTTGAATGTCAAATGCCACATGGTTCAGCCTTGAGTCCCCTAACTTGCCCATACCGTGAAATTACATCTCCGAGAATCCCTGTTTGGGACGTTTCTGTGAACCTATGGGCGTGGGTTATCTCGTAGAGAAACTTTTTGGTTGGAGTGCTTTAATGATTATTTATTCACTTGCATACCGTTTTATGAGTTGCCTTCCATGATTTTTGTTGAAACAATTTGTAGAACCCCTCAAAACAACCTCCAGCAAACTTGTGTTTGCTCCGTGTAGAGCATACGAGCAGCAAAATTGAATTAACTTGTAACACCTCGTTACAAGTTAATTCAATTTTGCTGCTCGTATGCTATAGAAATAACATTAGAAATAACGTTAAATTACTTGGAGAAATACATAAAATATTCCTCAATTTTATTTTATCAATTTCCATTGTTATTAATAGTATTTTTTTATGAACCCCGATTTTTCATTGTCAAGGAAAGGGTCTGCTACTTGCACAGGGTATTATATCCCGGTACAGTACAGTGAATTTTTAAGTTCTCTTTGAACAAAAACTATTGGAGAAGTCAACCAGTTGTTGTTTTTGTTATGAAACTGACAACCAATCTTCTTGTGGATTAAGTCAATGTATCGAGAAAGAAAAAAAGATGCAAGTTAGGTAAAAATTGGTGTTTCGACCGTCGTTCGCTCGTCGTCTCCATGACGTCACCATGAATCCGCCCCTCATCCAAATCTAGGTACATGACACTTCATGGCGTATCATTAGAAAATATTGCCTTTTTAATGTAGTTTTTAGTTTCTAGTCACAAGTTGCATTTTGATAGTATTGTGTTATCTAAAAATTGAAACGAATTTGTGTTTGGGTTGTCCGCACTTTGACACGCGGCGAGCAGCCACCATTCTTAATAGCTATATTTATACGGAGTTTTTTGATGGAGGGGGCTTTATTTTCTTGATGCGATTCGAAAACGAATTGATGCTCTGTATTTAGATTAATATATTTATTCTACGCACGTACATCAACTCCAAAGGGTACGATTCCGCGGACCTCCAATGACGACATTGGTGTCGATTTCCTCGAGCACCTTAAGTGAGTGACGTCGTTTAAGTCGATTACGTCGAACGCCATTCATGACGTTGTAAGTGAATTGACTGTAAATTTGAATTATAAAGTGATATTCGATTGTGATTTTCGCCAATAGGCGTCACTGTGCGAGTATATTGAAGTATCGATACATATGTACGAGTAGGAACTGTTAATTCGTTTGGTCGCCCGCTAGGCGGAAGAATGTGTCGTCATCCGTTCGATCATTTCCATTACTTGTTCAGTATTTTGGATGATGGAAAATTAGCTAGTATTTTTTTTTTGAAAATCCAAAATTTTGGGTGATTTGTTACTTGCAGGGTTTGTTTTCATTGCTGGTGTGTATGTGTGTGTGTGATAACTGATAAGGGTAAATTGCACGATTACGTTCGTGAATTATGTTTGTGATTGAACTTTAAAGATTATAATATGAGTATGCTTTACTCATATGAGTATTACTCGTATGAGTACGCTTTTCAGATCAGTATAGGGGCAGGCTAGCTGAAATGTTCGCAAATTACATTTGAGTGTCCCGGATGGACATCTGAAATTCCCTCGTTTTTTATATACCGGTATTATATTTTAGAGCGTGTTTACACACTCACCTAAGACTTATTGTGTAAGTGTAAACGATATAGGCATAAATTTCAGACGACTTCGCATTTGAGAAAACAAAAAATCGAGATTATGAACGAGTCTCTCGAAGGTCTTATTGATAGATATATAATTACCAATGCACACCAACGAGTCCCAGGTTTAGTTATTTGAACCTTATATACATCTACAAAAATGAATAAACAGTACTCTTATTTACATATAATATAATACTATATTTAGCTTACGATAAAAAAAATATATATAGTCGCTTATATCTCCCTTTTTATATAGAACGTTCTGTATTTGCGGCAAGCTGCAATTTATACACTCGAAAAGAAAAAAAAGTATTTGCCAACGTTTAAAAAATATTTGCCAACGTCTATTCAGTTTAATTGGACGGCCATCCCTCTTCCCCTTCATAATCCATCAGTTTTCCCGACATTGTGAATTTATCATTATATTTTGCCTATTCATATTGGCAGTGGTTCATTCAATGTGGTCGCGAGGCTTATCCATAAATAACATAGGCCCGATTACGATTATTTATTCTTTTATGTACGAGCCTTTGTATAGAGACCTAATAAATATTCTCAGCCAGCGTTGTCGCCTCTCTTGTTAGTTTGTGAAATGGTTTCAGTGATCTTGTTGTCAATAATTCACCTGTGATGCGATTTACTACGTTACTAACCGCTTAGCATAATGTTTGCAATTACTGAAACGCGTTTAGTAATTAGTGGCAGAAGGCGAATCGCGTACGAAAATGGCGGTTAATCAGTTTTGTCAATCCTATATTATAAAACAGAGATTTTGATTTTCCTGTCCGGAGACTAACTCACGAACGGCTCAATAAAATCTCATAAAATTTAACATACCCTTAGTAGATCTACCACCACAATTCGCTAGCGACGGAATTTCAGATCTCAATTTTCAATATTACATAATAAAACAATTTGTTACCAAATTTTGGATAATCTCCCTTTCGCTTCAAACTTAGAAAATGGCGTCTCCACACCACATCGATTTCACGAGACAGCCAAGTAAACCAGATAACAGTTCCAACCAAGCAAACCAGATAACAGTTCCAACCAAGCACATACCACATACTATTACCGGAATAATATTTTCAATATAAAAATAAAATAAAA
>JAQGBY010001039.1:0-33475 GCA_034698785.1 Mycogona germanica
ATCACTAGTCACTGAATTACAGGCGTTTCTGTGCCCCTCTTGGTGCTTAGGCAGAGGGGCACATTCTCACCAGTACCCCGGAATCGATTAATCGAGAGCCCGACCCGGGAATCCGATCCAATGTTATAAAACACGGTTGGCTTCTCTGTGTTTATACAACCGTGGGATAAGAAATGGAGTCTTGTTTTAAATTTATAATTAAAATTGGATAACGTTAATCGAATCGAATGAAATTTCGCACTCATATTAATAATACATTCATTTTTGAATTGCTATCGTGCATGTGACGTCATCGTTTTGCTTTGCGATTCTAAAAATATCGTTCAGTGGCGTTTTATACGTAAAATTTTTTTTTTTTTTAATAAGTCGACCAAAAATAGTCCGATTATTATGAAACTTGAGCATAATTAAAACAATTCGAATTCCAAGACTCAAATTTCAATTTTCAAATTTCTCACTATTAAAGTTGCGCCTTGGCGGTGGCGCTTGTCGATTACCGCTGCAATGCGTCACTTTGTAGCGTGATCGCTGAAATAATGCCGTTCAATTAAGATGAAAATGCGATGAAAAATACCTTCCACAATTTACTTACTTCTTAACGAGTGTCCAAACAAAATATAGATTTTAGGCGAATTTGAAGAATGTTTAGCGAAAGATTGTGATAAACCAAACAGAGACTGTGAACGGCCACAGTTAACAAATGTAGCATCGGTCCGCTCCTTTTTCGGATCCTTTGTTCGGAAAATCGTTAAGGAGACATTTGGTTTCATCTTTCCTTGTTTTGTCGCATTTTTGCAGCAGAGTTGAGCAATCTCGTTACAAAGTGACGTATTGCAGCGGTAGTCGGCAAGGCGCAACTTTAATAGTGAGAAATTTGAAAATTGAAATTTGAGTCTCGGAATTTGAAATGAGATACAGTTATCTTAATTGTGCTCAAGTTTCATAATAATTAGACTATTTTTGGTCGACATTTTTTTTAATGCAGATATATGTCACTGAACACACATTTTTAGAATCGCAAAGCAAAACGATGACGTCACATACCCGCACGTGCACTATGGCAATTCAAAAAGGAATGTATTGCCAACAAGTGTGCGAAATTTCATTCGATTCGATTATGTTTTCCAATTTTAATTGTAAACTTAGAAAAAGACTCCTTTTTTTTAGCCAGTATTGTATGTTATTCGATATAGCTCACCAATGGCGTAAGTCGGCGCCATGAAATTTACTCTTCATGTAAGCAAAAGTAACACATTTTTTAATCTGATGAATTGGACAAGGAGGTGTAGTTTGATTTCAAACAATCGAATTCTAAAATTTGGTAGACAACGCCATCAGACAGTTACTGGGTAAAGCATCGCCACTTGGACACTAGCTATTGGTCAGTTTACCTGTATATAGAAGTTTGTTAGAATGGTTTGTGTATTAAAGGTGGTCGTATCGCGCTGCTCCTCAATCAGTTCGAACCCTTGGTCACAAAATGGCTTTTTACCCGGCAGGTCACGCGTGTACATGTTGCTTGCCTATATAATTTTGCGCGGCCCCCCCATCCATTCAACATTTTTCGGCAATGAAGAGTTAGAAAATCGCAAATTTAGGAAATTGCCAATTCCTAGTTGTACTACCACTGTGGGGAGGCGATCTCCACCGCGGTCCAACTTATTTTCCCGAGGCTCGTCACGTCCCGTGCATATATTGTATCCATGTTTAATGCTAAATTGACGAGCCGCCGGCCACATTCGTTTCGTCCACATTGGGGCCAGCGTGCGCACAACAGGTCATTTAGCGTAATCTCCTTCGCTCGTTATTTCTTCTCTAGCCCAACTTGATGGCGGCGGCCGCCTCGCCATTTTCTATTTTCTACTTCCTGGATGCACGGCGAGATGCGTGAGCAGGGTCAGTCGCCCTGGTCAAACTGATTATTTTTGTGAAATCATAATTTTTAGTCGTCTTTTGCCTGGTCTACCTGTATTCCTGAGCCGCAGTTGTTGAGGCGGTGGCGGCGCCTGGCATCGAGATCTTGCGGAGCGATAAGGGCAGCACGTTTTCAGTGGTCTCGTGTGGTTCGTGTTGAAGTCGCCTTCTTTTTTCCTTTGTTTTTTTCTTCTCTCGTCTTTTCTTGACTCTAGAACCTCCGCGGATCATTCGATGAACTCAGATGTTCGCAGATTCATTTAAGACAGACTACTTTGTCAGCGGCGCTGCCTCTTAGAAATTTCTCTTGGGGCAACAACGCAAGCGTCTCCGTCACAAGACCACTTCCACTTTGGTTCTCAAATTTTGAACTTTCAGTTGACGTTTCTTTTCTCCATTCAGGTCTCAGGCTGATCATCACGTATTCGCCTATCTTCCTTCCGCCAAACAAACATTTCGCCACCCGTTGCCTCCCTCCTCGCCACCCTCTTACTCTTCATCTGCAAACATTTCTCTCTGTGCAGTCCAATTATAGAGTTTATCCTCTCCACTGACGACTGCTATCCGGGTCCACCTGTGGTGTGACGTCAAAAAAAGAAAACCTGATTTCAAACATCCGATATATACACAACTGTATATATAACATGTAAGACTCATCTCCAGCCGTAAATGGATCCACTAAGTTTTGAACTCCTATTTTCACGTACGAATACAATCAGTCCGATGAGAGATGCCACTGGTCCCCGAGCCACATGCTCTGCAGATAGTAACATCCTCATTTTGAGATGCTTCTCTCCACTTAAAAAAGTCACTCTGTGATCTATTTTGGTCGTGCAATGCAATGGTCATATTTCGAATTGTATCGATGAGCCATCACTCGCAGCTAACAAGAGTTCATCTCTTTTTTGGCCTGACCTCGAACCGGATGTGGTGGATAGGTGGGCGCCACCAACCCCTGCCATCCACTTTTTCGTATAAATTTGGGGAGATGAGATGGTTGAACCCAAATTGCGTGCCAACAATCTTCTTGCCAAATATCGTAAAAGTCGAAAGTCAAAACTTTGGGATAAGTTATGACATAACTTCAACCCCACTCCCCCTCCCTCTCCCTTCCCCCCTGCGGCGTCCCTTCACCGCGAGACGCGTGCATCACGATCCAATGTGCATACACGGTTTTCGCATTTAGTTTATTGCCGTGGGCGTAAATAAATTCGGAGATGCCGGCTAAGTGTGTGCCCTCCCCCCTCTCACCTCCCCTGATCGGCCATGTCAGATACGCTCATAGAAAATGGCGTTTCATATGGCTCTGATCTCGATTTTAGATGCGCTAACCTCGCGCGGCCACCTTTTTATCCGCGGATTATTCATATTAATTAAGTGGGCCTCACACGGCTGGCGTTGGATATTTTCGTTGGGGGGGGGCGGTTCATCGCGGTCTCGTGGAACAGAATCGACGATGCGCCCCCCCCCCGTCCTGGATGGAGCAAAAACTCGGTGGCACATTTGCATGAATGACGTCACTTGTGCGGTGGTGTCATGCGCGGGCTAGGCGATGAGATGCGACTTGGGACCCTGGGCATTGTCACCAGGTGGCGCAAGGTTTCATCATTTCAGATAGGTGACTGAAGCTTGTGTCGGGGAGCGCCCGATGTGCGCTGGTCCACAAGAACTAGCCCCATCATCGACCCAAGAATAGACGTTCCTGAAATGAATGAATGATAACTGATTATCTGGAGCGTCACCAGAGAGAGCGCGAATCACGATCACAGACTCGGAGGACTGGACTTGAAAGAGGAACAGGAACAACCCACCCTTCAGGCCTTAACCTCCTCCTCCAATATCACGAATAATTTAAAGAGACAGTTCCGGTACTTCTGTCACTTTTTGGAGCTCATTGAGAGGATCATCTTTCACTGTTCCTCTTTGAATTTTGACGTCAAGTCATATTCGTGGCGCAGGCCAAAAAGACAAGCGTCAGTAGTAATTGCAAAAATAGCAGTCAAACGTTGAATCCCTGCCCTTTTCTCCAGCCCGGTTTTTGATTTTGCATTGCCAACCGCCGACTACAGGTAGCCTTCCGTACCATAAATAGATTCAACTAATTCGCGCACTACTCTACCAAAATGCGATCGCTGGTCCATTCATTCTAATTAGAGTCTTGTGTGACGCGTGAGACGATCGCTTCGTCTGAAACTATTATTGCCCGCCTCTCAAATTGTCCATCTTTTTAATATTCCGTCTACGTGCCTACATTGTATTAAGATAGGTGGCCGGGAGCGTTTGGAGGGAGGAGTTCTCATTAGCGTCACCTCTGGTGCATGACAACTGGGGGAAAGGGATTAGAACGAGAGTCCCATAGTCCTCCGGTGCACTGGGTAGGCCGGGAGGTGGGCTAGGTAGGTAGGCAGAGAGCCCACCAATTACTGTACAGAATTGGGTGGGGGGGGTTTGTCTGAAAATATTGAAATATGTTAGCGACCTGATCTGCGGTGGGCAATTATAGAATCGAGAATGACAACGATTTATTTATAGCATCATATACTTGTAGTCCTGGGGGTGGTAATATTGGAGTTTGGTTATTTCTGATTTAGCCGAGAGGATTTTACGAGTTCAGAGATTTGGGGTTGGTCGAGCCGCAGACTGGTGGTGTGGTGGTTCCTGGTTCGGTTCTCGTCGCGGACTCTCGTTTATTCGATCACTGACTTTTTTTCTCTCCTTGGATTTACTAAAGTTGAAAAGAATGTTGGGGTGTGCTGGAAATTAATTTATCTCCTGTTTCGTTATTGTTGTGAGAGTGTTTGTATTTGCTGAATGTGATATCGAATTCGATATTTATTCCATTCGCCCTTCTCTATTGGCTGAAATAGAAAACATTTTGTATTGATATAGGAGCCTGTAAATAATTGTTTTCCAATAATGGTTGATTCGATTTTGTCTGTGTACATGTAATTAGCCAGTCCCGTCAATGCGCCTCGTAACTTTGTTAAAAGCGAGAGTTAATTAGATGTCAAGCGGCGCGTCGCTGCTTGTAACGCCGCAAAATTAATTTATCTTTTTTGCCAGACTCTTCGCTATCGTTCCGGGGCCTAATTGGTGAAATTCGATTTTCGTTTCAGGCCACCAAGGAGTTCATTGAGGTTGTCAATGAACGACGGAGTCAGCGCAATGTCGGACCTCTGGCCTGGAACACGGCCGTCAAGTTTCTGATGGCTCGCAAGTTCGACATTCGGCGAGCACTGGCACTTTACGAACAGCATGAGGTAGGTGAATCCTGGATTTTTTTGTTTCCATTCACTGTAGTCACTGCACTACAGGATTTTCTGTACCCCTCTTGGTGCTACAAGGGGCACATTTTCACCAGTACCTCGGGATCGAATAGTCGAGAGCCCGCGTCGGGAATCGAACCTGGGACTGCCGAGATTGATCAAAATAGTAATTAAAATAGTAATCAAAATAGTAAGAAATTGAGCCAAAACTGAATAAACACTTAGTTCTTCAAAAATCAGCAGTCTGTTTAACATTGGGCAATGCCTTTTTTAGGCGAAAGCGTCACACGTAATGGTGCCAGACGAAATAAAGGTTTTCCATGCCATTATAGAAATTAAGCGTATCAAACCTTTGACAACTTAAAGCGCAAATTAGTTGAGAATTAAAACAAATATTTCGTTCTTAATTATTGAAATTTTATGAAAAAGCGCTTTGAAGTTCGGAAAATGCCATTATTTGTATATATATATTCACCAGATCTGGCGAAAGAAAAGGCAAGAGTCAGCACTTACAAATAAATCTATTTTTGTCACCCTAGATATTATTTTTTGAACAGTTGGGATAAATTAATTATTTTTTAAGATATAAATTGATCTTTTCTCTTCACAGTCAATTTGGTACGACAATTTTTGAAGAAGTTACAGTTGCGTTGCGGATTTTATCTCGAACGTCTGTTTCCATTGTAATCCGTTCGACGGGTGAAGTTTGCGGATAAGCATCGGTTTTAATTTCATGCAACTTTATTCAGAGTCCTAGAATTTTTGAAGCCTACACATGGCAACGTTATTTCGTTATTATAGAAGTGCAGAAGCGCGCCCGGGATGAATGTCACGTTGGCAACAAATAAATGCAAATAAATGCAAATCTATTTGTTGCTAACGTTATTTCGGTTAACAAAACAAAACATTTTTCATATTTATTTTTTAATTCTATCTACACAAGCATCTTAATTTGAGTTTTAAAAGTACGCTACTGAAGCTTGAGGCGCCACCTGCAGTTCATCATAGTGAAACAAAAACGCCCAGCATTCATTAATCTTTGTACGTGTCTAATAAAATAATATAAATAAGAATGGTTATTTTTTTGCATCGTTTTCGGCAATGCGGACTATCTCTTCATTTTATTTTTTAACATTTGATATGGCCATTTGAAATTTGTGGGACGTCAGTTTTTGGAAATTGGTTCTCCGTTATGTGCGAAGTTTTGCAGTGTCACCACTTTTTCATTTTTTCAACGTGAAACTAGTTTCGTGAAAGCTGCCATTTTCATGGAAGATATTAGCCGTGGGGACAAGTCCCTCGTCTCCTCCAACTCACTCCCAGTTGGGAAAGATAAGATTCTGTGACGCACCAGATTCACATTCCCCAGATCTGCAACGAGCCAATCCGTTGTTGCCATGGTTACTGCTGCCGTGTCAAGTGTGGCCTACATATTGGATTGGCCTATCCGATTACACCGCGCTCTACCCAATTATTCTTGCATTGCCCGCGTTCCTATAGATCATGAATTAAATTGTCCTACTGTTTGGAAATTCTTAAAAGTGGGCCTGCTCAAAATAATTTAATGAGGTAGAGTTTTATTGATCAAAATAGCCGAGCCATTCTTCTTTTGGCTGATTTTCCTCGTTGTTTTCCACGGATGAGAACTTGGTGGGTTGTTCCTGGATCATGCCACTTATTTGCTATGCTTATTTCCCTTTTGTAGATTACACGGTCAAGAGAAGGGCTAATCAAACTAGATCCGGCGAGAGAACCTCTGCGATCGGAACTGGAGACTGGAAAATTTACGATATTGGTTAGTGTCGCTTGTTTTTACATTTAATTGCAATTCAAACTTCGATATGTCCTGAAACCTTGATTAGTCAGTCGCACAGATTGATTTTTGCCAGAGAGTGTCTTAGTCATGTCCGGCCCACCTTCCGTAATTGAGTTTTGGAACCTGGATGCAGTTGAAATTTGAACCCAACTGTGTTCCGCCGATTGAAACTTTTCAGTATATGTTCTTTATCTTTAATTCTATTAGCCAACCCGTGATCCTTCCGGCGCAGCTATAGCCATTTTCACCGCCTGCCGTCACTATCCGCCAGTCTCCTCACATCAGACAACTCTCCAAGGGGTTGTTTACCAACTCGATGTTGCGTTAGACAGGTGAGTAGTACAAATGAACCGGCACACTGGAACTGGACAACCTGATTTACTCGTTAATTAAACGCAGCGGCAGCGGCGACTCAGCTGCTGTTTTTCATTAAAGCGAAACGAGATGTAATCTAAAATAATAAAAGAAAAATCGGGCTATGACGCACACAGTAGCAAAGTTTATAATTAAGTGTACATGTATAATTAAGTGTATGTGTACAGTATTTTGCTATTTTTGGTAAGAAAGCATGCGACAGATGGTGCCATATTCATTCTACTTTGCCATTCTGTTCGCCTTTTATCCTGTAGTTTTGTTTGTGTCAATTGGTCAAACGATAGACCATTTGGTTTTTCCATTTCAAATCGTAGGGTGATATAAAAAAAATTGGAAAAGCAAGCGCTTTTTTGCACGTTCTTTATGGGGTGCACTTTCTGTATTTTTTTCCTGCTTTCGTGCACAAAATTCGTGCTGTAGTAAATTGGGCTGTCACCAGATGGAGCATTGGTCTAGATTTAGTGCATGTTCGTTGCAAAATATCTAATAAACATGTACAGTGTGACTGTTCCGATGTTATTGCCCTTGGAGCGTTTCCAAATGTTGCAGCAAGTTTGTAAGAATCTCTTGCGAAGATCTCTTTTTTAAATTTTCGGGTTGACGCTCCGTTGTTTTTTTTTTTTTTGTTTTTTTGTGTAGTCCAACTCGCCAAATTAGTTCTTGCAAGTTTAATTTTCGTTACCTGGTTTTGGTAGATTTGCTCTCGAATTGTTCCGCGTCATTTTGCAATTTTTGTTGAAGTTTCTGCAGCTTTTAAATCTAGACAAATTTATTCTTAACAATTTTATTGCAAGACTTTGCTCAGTCTGTGTGCGATGCGACGGGTGCGATGGCCCCGGGTTTCATTCCCGTTTTTTATCCAGGGTACTTTGAAAATATGCTCCTCCGGAACAACAATGTTAGCTAGAAAATTTGCATTTTAATTGGCATTAATTAATTAAATATTGCAAGCGATTAAAATTTTGAAAATACTTATCTCATGTGAACATATAATCTGTTTAAATGGGATTATTATTATTCATAGAAGTTTCCGTTTTCAATTAGCTTATTATTGTCATTGATTAAACAGGTTTGCGTCATTATTCCAGTTTTTTATTACGAATTTAATTAGATTGTGGACGTCTAGGGAAAAAGACCGTCTAGACAAACAATTCTTGAAAGGACTTTAGAATTAATTAGATGACTGCCAATATCGCACTTATACGCTGAGGGGCCTCCACAAATTGCATTGCAATGAGGGGGCCCTGGACACTTCGCGCCGAGGTGGACCGACCTGCCATTGTATTTTTTTAAATGTTGTATGTTATATTCCTCGGCGTTAAAATAAAATAAAAAAATAAAAAAATTTCAAGTCAGTTCTGACGTCTCACTGTAAAATGGGAGGGGGGGAATGCTGTCAGAGTTCCAATGTTTTGCAACGCTTGCTAACACAGAAATACCTGGTTTATTATTAGCCTGTTTGTGCGAGAAGTTCACTGTCAATAGGTCAGTCAGTCTGTCCTTGTGTGTTAGGCTGTAGGTTGTGTCGATGAGGTTTTTGACTTGTTCTTCGAATGTCTCCTGTAGAATCGCCGATATTCCATTTTCGGTTTTCTTGGTTGTTATTGTAATTGATATTTTACCTACGTGACCTTTTGTCCTTCTCAGCATTGAAACACAAAGATGCGGTCTAGTATTTATCTATGATATGACCAGTTCCAAATATGGTAATTTTGACTATGACCTCAGTCAAAAGATCCTCACGTTACTAAAGGTAAGTTGTCCCTCACTTCGTGGATTTGAATGACATGGATTTTTATTTTTATAAAATTTGCTACCATCCTTCTGAGGATGTCTTTCTTGAGTTGCTGGACTTTTTTTAAGAATTGTCAACTTGGAGCTTCAAGTATATGTGAATTACGAGAGGACTTTATTAAAATTCAAAAATTGTTCCGTTTTGGCTTGAATTTTGTGTATAATTTTTTATCAGTTTCCAATAATTATGTCTTAACTGGATTTACCTTTCTTTCAATTTATTGTCCTTTTTTTGTTTGTCGCACATTTTTAAAACAATGATCTCTTATTTCATTTCTGAACATTTTGGTTTCCTGTGAGTTTTTCACTAGTGTTTCTTGTTTTGTTTTCGTAGGGTGGTTATCCAGCACGCTTAAAAAAAGTATTAATAGTCACTGCACCGCTTTGGTTCAAGGCTCCGTTCAAAATCCTGCGTCTCTTTGTCCGAGAGAAGCTACGAGATCGAGTGAGTACACCCTCTCCCAAATTCGCTCGCCCATCATTAAAGAGTGGTACCCGACGATCATAAAACGTGATTCTTGGTTTTATTCGCAGGTGTTCACCATTAACCTTGCCCAACTTCCGGTGCACATCCCCAGCAAGTCGTTGCCGCGCGAGCTGGGCGGCAACCTCGACACTGACCACGGCGCCTGGCTTCTGCGCTGCTTCAAGTCGATGGCCAACCGCTACACTGACCTGTGCGACATCGCGTCGCCCACACTCACCAAGTCGGACAGCCAGGACACGACGGTGACGGTGGCCAGCGCCACCACCAACGGCGAACTGATTGCCTTCCACGGCGAGGACGACGAGGTGGACGACGATATCGACGATGACGACGAGGATGAGCGCTCCAAGAGCGAACGTGGCGGAGCGGGTGCCGACGCCAGCGAGATGCACTCGATTAGTCTGAGCGAAAAGGTGAGCGCGGCCGAATATGGCGAGGAGGATGATGAGGAGGACGCCAAGGAGGCATTCGACAGTCTCGAGTCTGCCGCCGACGACACGTGCGCTGAGGATGACGTGAACGGCGAATCTGAGAACTACAGCTCCAGTTTCTCGCAGATCTCGCAGAACAACATCTCCACCGCCACCGATGACCCGTCGTCGCCCACCTCCTCTGAGACCTACACGGACGCCACAGGTAAGCTGCGATATTTTTGGAACTTGCTTCGTCCATTAAAAATTCACCTGCTCAATCAATATTCAAACCGTCGCAGCTCAGTTGGTTTAGAGATAGTCTTGGTTGCGTAATGGTTTCGGATTCGATTCCTCACGCGGACTTCTAGTAGAGAATAGAAAATAACAAATATCATTTCTGATTATTCGTTCTTGAAAATTCATATATTGGAAAATTTGTTTCTATTGTTTCAACACAATTCGCTGAAAGAGCAAGCAGATTGTCACTTTATTCTTCAAGTGTTGAACTAGCTGTTCTTGAAAAGCATCCTTTGATGAGAAATTTGTTTCCATTACTCCAATCGGTGGTGAAGGAAAAGCGGTTTCGCCCATGCCTCAGTTGCGCCGGATGTCCGCCAACTCGCTGACGTCCCAGGACGATTCCTTACACTTTGATGATGGCCGAGGAGTTCGGCTCTTCGAGTTCATCGAGCACGTACGACAGAAGGGACGCAAAGGTTTATACACGGACTATGCCGAAATCAAAGCTAAATCTCCCGAGGGAACATTCGACACCTCCAAGTGCGTGACACCTAGCGTGATTCCTAGCCACAATTTTGTCGTCATCATTGTTCAGGTTTCTGATTTTTTTTTTTTTCAATTTACCCTGCCAGGTTGAAGCCAAACTTGTCAAAGAACCGATACACGGATGTGCTGTGTTTGGATCACAGTCGTGTGAAGCTTCCGCTGATTGACGATGACCCGCATTCGGACTACATCAACGCCAACTATGTTGACGGCTACAAACAGAAGAACGCCTTTATCACGACACAGGGTTAGATCACCTTGCTTTGTGGTGACACTGGGACACCAAGTTACTGGCCAGTAGGCGTTCGTGGAAATATTTTAATGACACGTGCCAGTGTTGCGCTGAAAATAAAATTGGCTGTTTCGCCAGGGTTTTGGTTAGCGCCACTGGGTGGTTGACGAACGTGAATCTGGGTATTTTACAAGCCACTGGATTGACAAGGTTACCAAGTTGTTCGCTTGATAACGCTCAAGATAATTCACCCCAAGAATTACCCGATTAACCTGAAATTTTGTGTTTCACAGGACCATTACCCAAGACGTTCACTGACTTCTGGCGAATGGTGTGGGATCAACAGACGCTGGTGGTTGTCATGACGACAAGAGCCGTGGAGCGTGGTCGACCCAAGTGCGGCGTGTACTGGCCGGTGGAGGAGGAGGGATCTGCCAACTATGGACCCTTCCAAGTGTACAACAACGATGTGCAGGACCATAAGGATTACATTTGTTCCATGCTTATTGTTACCGACACGAAGGTAATTTTACTGTAGTCATGTTATCTGTAAGCTTCGAGGTGACGGGGATAAAGTCATATTATAATGCCCGCCGCTTCTAAGTTGGTTGGGGTAAGGCAGAGACTCGGTGGTAACTCATATGAGTTAATTCGATGGTGAAACCATCCCACCCTCGAATAATGGCGCTTGGAGTTGGACTAGACAATTTTCTCTAGGTCTTTTGACTAGATTTGAGAAAAAATAGCTGCAACTTTGAGTTCTCGTCGAAATCGCAAATTAGGTATAACATTTCAAATGAAACTACCCCCCAATGATGGCTAATAATTTTTATTTCCTAAAAGCTTACTTGATTGGGTTTTCTTTGAATTTCTAGACTGGTGTATCTCGCGAGGTTGCCCATCTCCAGTTCACCAGTTGGCCCGACTACGGCGTGCCTCACTCTGCCATTGCCATGCTCGATTTTCTGTTCAAAGTGCGTGACTATCAGAGCCAGGCCGTCCAAATGATGGGAGACAAGTGGACAGGCCACCCTCTCGGACCGCCAATCATTGTGCATTGTAGTGCCGGCATTGGACGCACGGGTGAGTCCACTCTCATTTCAGTTTTTTTTCCTTGTTCCCCCTGTGATGTCTGTTCTGGAGAGACGAACTTTCTCGCACGTTTTCTTGACGTTCTTAACTTGTGTACTGATAATCGACGACACTCTTAATAAGTGACACGATATTGTCCACTCTGGCCGTGTGAGATTCCCTAAGCCATGGGCGTCCTCAAGCTGATACGACCTAGGTCATCTCCGGTCCTATTAGAACTAGAGAAACTTGATATTCTCGTTGGCAAGATCAAATGTGTGCACCTCAAGTGTGTGCCTAAGTGCCAAGAGGGTACAGAATATTCTGTATTAATGTGTGAATTTAAAAAAATGGTTCTTTTGTTTATTTTATTTCAATTCACTGTAGTCATTGCACTACCGGCGTTTTTGTATCCCTCTTGGTGCTTAGGCACTATGCGAGGGGCACATTCTAATCTAGATAATTAGAAAGGGTAAATTCGGGGCTATTTGTGAGGAGAATCTGTAGGTTGGTGGGCAAAACTAACGGTTAATCTGAGACTCTTGATGCCTCGAATGAGAATTTATAATTCACGTTCACCACCACCAGTTGCAGAGTAGAGCACTGGTTCGGTACTGGCCAGATTCATTTTTTTTAGGGAGCATGCTAGTGAGCATCAATTTTGTCAATTATTACAGGCACCTTCTGCACGTTGGATATCTGCATTCGACGGCTGGAGGACGTGGGCTCCATCAACGTGCAGGTGACGGTGGAGAAGATCCGCTCGCAGCGGGCGTACAGCATCCAGATGCCCGACCAGTATGTGTTCTGCCACCTGGCGCTGCTCGAGTACGCGCTGAACGAAGGACTGGTGGACGACGTCGATCTGACCGGCTTCGACGACAGCGGCAGTGACAGCGAGTGATTGGAGGCGTCTTCGGCGTCGACATCATCACCGCACGTCGGCGATTCGACGCTGCTCTTCCGTTTGACGCGATCGCAGGTTGGTCGGGGGAGCCGCTGCCTCCACCGTCGCCTCGACACTCACACTCGGCCGAATTGAGATACCAAAGTTGACCAGTGACTCTGAGCGCTCGCTCGCACTCGAACTAGCCACTGGCGGCGCAAAGGAGCACAAAAAAAAATTGCGTGTCGCCAAGATGAGTTTTGCCATCGGGTATCCACTGTCTACCAAAAGAATATTTTCTATTTCCTTCTGGATCCCACCAATCTTCCTCGGGTATGTTCGTGTGTCGACTTGTAATATCATTCATTAATGCAAATTAATTGTGACCACGTTAAAACTCCCCCTCCCCCATCCTACCTACTCTGTCCACCACCACCTCCCATGATTGTACATAAATCATTGCAAATAATTTCTTCCCAAAATGTAAAACTTGAAATAGATATGAAGGCACCTCCTCACTATCCTATCGAGAAAGAACCCCGCTCGACGTATTTATAATATATATATATACTAGTTGTATGTTGTAAAGCTGTGTTTGACTATTTTGTATTACTGTTTATTATCGAGGACATACTATTGCAGCGCCTAGGGTGCGTGTATCATGAGTACCTGTTTAAATGTGACCAGCTGTGGACGTGTCTCTTTCGTATGTTCTAGTTTTCTAGTTTTTATTTAAGAAGTAGCCGGTGCATTGACTGGCGCCGATGTGGTTGACAAGGAGGAGCCGAATCAAAGAGTTTTTCATGCTGGAAACGAAATTCATTTTTGAATGATGGCAAATTCGGTTTGAAGATGTGGGGCGCTCGCTACACCAACAGTGATTTACGTTACTTGAATCCTTTGTAATGTCCTATAGATTCAGTTGTTCATGCAGTGCGTTAAACGATTGTTATGTGCAGTGCAATAAATAAAGATTCCAATTACAAATCCGGTGTGTATTAGTGAAAACCTGGTTAAGAACAGGAGTACCAAACAAGAGATTAAAAGTTTTCTCAATTGTTTCTCAATTCTCAAAAAATTTCCAAGAAACTTTAATTGCTAGAATAATCGTGAGATATTGATTCTCAAAATGTGTATCCTTTTTTGGTTTGAATGAAACTTCAGGCACCACCAAGCTCTTTCAAATCTAGACTTGAACCTTGAATAAAATTATATTCAATAATAGCCTGTTAAAAAGGATGCAAGTAAGTGTATTTTTTTAACATTTAATTTAGTCCCAATTAGATTGCTAACTATTTCAATTCACTCTTGTAATTAGAAATAATTGAATCTAGTGAGGGATAAATGTGTCACGTACAAGTCTCAACATACACTTTTGTGAAAGTGTAATTGTTATGAGATTTGGCCAACGTATTTCAATTTGAACTAAGCAAATTGAAATTGATGGGTAACTCTGATTTTAATTTTTGGATACGTGGAGTGTTTCTTTTATCCAGTTGCCAGTCTTCAATTCTAGACACTATTGTAAACGTATAACGTTTCTTCTGAATTCACTTGGTCCGACAAATTTCAAATTGTTTGTAAACTTGGGGCCAGAAATTCTTTGCCACATATCCTATTAAAAGTTATGTTCCACTAGCAATTCACTGGCAACTTCTCTAAATGATGCAATATTCAAAAGGTGCTCGTTCGCTTCTCAAACTTGCAAGTGCCATGCCAATCATTCATTCACAAATAGCAACCATTTTACTGACTTATGTTTCAATAATTATTTCTTGTAGATAAAATCGCCATTTACATTTCATTAATAGAAGAGAACGACAAATTCAAGAAACTAGTTTACTATTTGATCACATGCCCAACACAAATTTATAGAATTAGTATTTAAATATATAATCGTATGCTTGATTAGACTCTACGCGAATCAGATTTTGCATAGATTCTCAAGCAAATGTGGAAGGTGTAATTCGAATGACAATCTCGTTAAAATGGTGATCCTGTAAGTTCTGTTCAATGTTGGATTTGGTGGAACAAGAACCTTTCTGAACTGAGAATATGTGTATAATAATCATTTGCTCGGCATCTAGACGCAAAATCTGTTCGCCTTTGTGAATGATTGTTGTGGATTTGACTTGCAATTCCAGTTGATTGCAATTGTCTTAATAAATTTAAGTATTGGCTGAAATTGGCTTGATGTATTTATGAGACAGAGTTTAAAATTCGACAGCTGTGTATATGTACAGATAGTGTGCATTTTCGTGTTTTATTTTGCGGCGATCGTCTAAACTGATCGACTCGTATTGGATCTTGTCATTTTCCTTGTCCAGTTTTACCAACCGATGAATAAAATTGCTACCAAGTATTTGTCCTTTAAAGCGTCTCCTCTATTCGAGCGTATTTCAAATTGTCGAAACTACAGAATTACATTTTTCATTAAAGGTTACTGTTGAAAAGTAAGACAGGTAATTTACGCTTACATAGTTTATTTCTCGCACAACTGATTGCTACATTCCAAATTCGATAAGACTATAATTAAAAGGTATTCCCAGTATTGCCATATTTCAATAATTCACTGTGTCCAACTGAGTTTCTGGCGCCTTAGTTGATTTTTGCGATCGGTGTGGGCGTAGTATTCGTCGATGTGAGGGTCTATCCAATCCTCGCTGGTGACAGTTTTGTAGATGGGTTCTCCATTGTAGCCGCCAATCTTCCAGCCGGGAACATCCTTCATCAGCTCGGCCTCTTCGTCTCGGTTCCTACGAAGCTGTTTTAGGTACCTGTCGCAAAAATGCCAATTGACAAATTCGATCAAGTAACTGACGCCAAAAGGGTGTGAGTGTTTGTTTCAATTTGCTTCACACACTCAACTAGATGCATATTCGATGACTTCTATAATATAAGTTTGTCCAAGTTTGTACTCACTCTCGGTCCCTCTCAGCAAGAATCAAAGGATGCACGGCTAACTTGGCATCGTTCACTTCCAATTTTACTCGACTATAAATGAGAGTAAAGAGTTCATACTTGAGAGCAATATATTTAAAAGAGACGAGCTGTTTGTTCGGACAGGAAACAAGAACAACGAACGTAATTAGAATATGTGCGTTATGTGCCGTCAAGTCGTATCTGGCCTCTGGTGACCTTGTAGATAAAAGCTCTCCAATGTTTCCGATTGAGTACTCCCTCTCGTAGTTGTTGTACGCTTAGCCCATAACTCTCTCTAACCCCATCCATCCACTTGACACATGGTATTCTTCTTTTTCTGCTGCCCTTAACATACAAGCATCTGCCCGCATGACATGACCAAAATAGGACAGCCGGGGCCTCACCACCCTGGCTTCCAGACTTAATATCTTCCATCACTGAATTATTAGTTCGTTTGTCTATTCAAGGTACACGAAGCAGTCATTTTCAGCACAACAGCTCAAAAGCATCTACCCTTCTATGTTCACATTTTCTATTTACCCAGCTTTCACACCCATACATCAACACTGGGAAAACCATTGCCTGTACAATTCTAACTTTAGTCTCCGTGGACACGTCCGTGTCCTTCATAGAGCACCTTAAAAAGTGTTCCCTTCCCCTACACTATATCAATCGCATGTCACTTATATCATTAAATTTCAAAAATGCCAGTAAACGAGGTTCAAACCTAAAGACCCGAGCAAACAAGAACTTATGATAACAGAACTGGACGGACAACCATGTCTCCCATTCTTTAACCATGTTTGGCGATCATTTAGATTTAGATATAATTATAGCCGCGCCGTGGCATTATGGCGATATATGTAGTGGCACTATTTAGTGAAGTGGTGCAGGCTGGTCCTGTCCGGACGGCCCGCCGCCGGGATTTAAAGGAGAAGAGGGATGGGGATTGGACAAGTTCTTGAGGAGGCTTTTCCAGTCATTAACACTTCTGGGGGAAAAGGAGAATTTGGCATAGTTGCTTAAGTTAGCATAGATTGTTTCAAGTTTGAGGGAGTGACCTCTTCCTTGTCTTTTGACTTGTGTAAAGTTAGTTCGGGCAACAGTGGTACGGTGACGTTCAAAAGAGTAAAGCAGTTGGAGTCTGTGTTCTCTTTTCCGGGTGGAGAGGAACGGAAGCTTGAGGTCAGTGACGAAAGGAGTCATGACTTTGGTTTCGTAGGATATGTCTAAACGTCTTAGGATACCTTCTAGGACATATCATACGCCTAGTCGTGCAAAAATTATCACCCAAGGGTGCTTGTATAGCGATAACAGGGTTGAACACAGTCTTGCACTAATGCACGCTGTACTTGACAAAATTTTGGTGAAACTGAATCATAATTACACCAAATTGTAACCCCATGCCCTGGTTAAATCGTGATTAACCTACATCTTTTAACATAATTCTTGATACTCACTTGATTTTCTTGTTTTGAATGTAGTAGAGGTACATGGAAAACGATGTCATCGCCGTGAATCCAAAGAAAAGTGTCGTGCCTGGACAGAAAGAGATACGGAATTTGAAGATTGGAGCAATTGGCAAGCCGACCTATTGAGATATTTGTTAAGGAGGTACACCAGCGTGCTCGCCCTAAACCCCCCCCCCCTCCCCTCCCCAGGAGGGGACCTGGTAATTTTGCCTAGGCCAGCAAGCCGACCTAACCTATCGTGACCCCCAACATGATTTTCTCAAGGGCTCGACGGGAAAGACCATTTCACACCTAGTACAAATATTTCGTTAGATAGGCGACCAATATGAGCAAACGACCATTCCCCTGAACCAGTGAATCACTACCGAGCTACTGACCCTTAAAGAACGGCTTTAACGGCACTCGTTCAAATGTTATTGGACGATAACCTCCAGCGGGTGGCAAATCTTGCCTGTAGGTCGGCGCCATCTTGTCCAGATCAATTGAACTTGATATCGATATTGCGCCATGTTGATAGTTTACTATCGATGCATGATCGATTGGTGTATGTAGCGATTGCTAGCTTGAGTGTTGCAAGGGGAACTTCGTGATCCCATATCAAATTTTTCAAGCGGAAATTTTCCAAAAAGTATGTTTCTTTTAAAATAGAAGATAAACTTAATGAATTTTACTTTTTAAAACAAAATTAAAAGTAATAAACAATTAATTATTTTCTAATTTCTAATTATAAGTAATAAAAGTACGACTCGTCGTAGCCCAGTCGGTATTGCTACTGGCTGTGGCTCGGCGGTCCCGGGTTCGATTCCCGGCGCGGGCTCTCGAAAATTTAGATCCCGGGGTACTGGTCGTTCCCCCTCGCATAATGCTTAAGCACCATAAGGGGGACGTAAGGCCTGTAGTGCGGTTGCCTACAGTTGATTAAAAAAAAAAAAAAAATTGTAAATAGTTTCCTTCCAAACAAATTATTAGCAACAATAATGACGTAGAACAAGTTTTCTCAGTTTGTCAGTTTAATAAAATTCTCTCCCAGTACATAAAACTAAATAACATTTCCTAGAATTTTTATTAATAATCCAATCACTTTTACAATTTTCACTAGGCTATACTCGCCCGCATATCTTAAAGAGACATAAAAAAAAGCTCATAGCCGAAATTTTACAACCTCGTTCATTTATTCGGTGCAGAATTTTTATTTATATAGACTGTAGATACAGAAAAATTTTGCGCTAAATAAATGAACGAACGAGATTGTAAAATTTCGTACGGAACAATATTACTCGATAATAAATAATCGGAACTGCTGATTTTCAAATTGGAAGATCTCTGTTGTTGCGCTTGTCCGTGGAAATGAAGTTGTAGATCCTATTGCTGAGTAAAATTGCTTGCGCGGCGCCCTTGGAAGAGATGAAAGTCATATTTTATTGGAACATATTTTTTAGTAATAGAAAAATAATTGAAATCTTAATTTAAAATATCGCCAACCTTCAATTTCCTCCTTGCATTGAACTCTTTCATTCGGACCAACGCCGTATCCATATTCGTGACCCGTTCTGCCTCTTCGGTGACCCACTCGTGGACCAACGCCTCTTTGGCTGTTAGACGTTGCTTGGGATCGACCACCAGAAGCTTGGTAACTAGGTCCTGATAATTATAAACAAGAATCTATTTTACTATTTTTAATTTAAATTTACTGAATGATAATTGAAACCTCACATTTATTTTACAGAAGTGGTCCCTCCGTGGCTCATATGTCCAAGTCTAAAGTGTCCCCCCGCACCACCGCACAGCTCACGATCCACACCGAAAACGTGGTTAATTAATTTTCTCTCGAGCCGGGAATCGAACCCCTATCTTAATAGCAGTTTATAGAGCAAGAATGAAGCGGACGCACCTTGGCATTTTGCGATATGTCGTCCCACCACCTATAATATGGTAATAAGATGCGAGCAGGTTTAGTTCGTGACACAATTAGCCATTCTGATTGGGGCGATCGAGCAATTTGAGAACTGAAGGAGAGTGAGAAAAGGTCTTTTATCGCTTACGGAGACATGAATTCGTAATCTCCGTCAATTATTCGGCGCAGCACGGCACCGTCTCCCTGCTCGTCGAAGAAGGGTTCGAATCCGCATAACCTGAAGTAATCGAAATATCGAATAAACAGTAAATCCTGACAATTCCATTAGGTAAGGACATTTTATCATATTTATATAATCAGCAATGATGGATTATTGATTTTTAAAAATTGAATCTTACAAGATGTAGGTAATAACTCCAGCGCTCCACATGTCCACTGCCTCGTCGTACTCTTCGCTAAGAAGAATTTCCGGTGCTTTTAAATTCGAAAAACAAATTAGTGTCATCAGCTAAAATTTCAGTCTTCTTAAGATAATATCAAATTCCCGCAATAGGTTATTTTGACAGATATAATCGGGGTTTAGAACTCTCCAAGCTCACCACAGTATCCAGGTGTTCCGCACATGGTCTGTAACGCCAAGCCATGCGCTTTGATTTTCGATAAGCCGAAATCTGTTATTTTCACTCTTGAATTTTCACTTTCGTTCTCGTACAACAAGTTCTCCGGCTAAATACAAAATTCCCAATAAATTATTTAGTCATTTTAAAGCATTTCATTAGCCGCTTTGAAATTTGAACTATAGAAATAATTTGAGAGTTGATCCAATTACCTTGAGATCTCTGTGCACTACTCCATTTTCGTGAAGGTACTTTTTAAAAGATAAATTAACAAAAATTAATTTTTATATCTTACTTTTCCTACGATAACCAATAAATATGTTTTTATGTTTACTTACGGCTAGGGCTTTGAACATTTGCTGAACGACTATGGCCGCATCTTGTTCAGTGTAGAACCCCTTGGCGACAATTCTGTAAAACACACAAAATTGACCCCGAATCAATTGTAAGACACAGACAGAGACTTCTGAGAAATTTCTTTAAGATGAAATGTACCTGTCAAAGAGTTCTCCGCCAGTTACGAGTTCAAGAACAATCACTATTTCTTCGCAAGTTTCATAAACTTCAATCAATTTTATCTGTAACAAATGAAACCAGGATCTCTTGACACTTCTCGTTCCATCACAAGGAAATGAAAACAATATCAATTCTCTTCGAATTTCAAGTACACCGTATACTCAACTATATTCGGATGTTTCAATCTAATCAAAATACCAATCTCGGTGGTGATAATCTTCTTTCCAATCTAACATGAAACGTAAAATTTAAAAGTAATTAGGAATGACCCGTTAACCTTCGCCGCTTGATCTCGTGAATTACTTTTAAGAGAAAACGAAATAAAAGTTAAAAATTCAGATATCTGATATTTTTATCATAGTTTTCTCAAGTGTTGTTGCCAGATGGCATCGATGGAAACTATTTTGGTGAGGCGGAGTCACCCTTTTCCGCAAAAATGAAATATACCAGTTGCCATAACAGTATAAGGAGTCAACAAAACGTCTGGCAAACAAAAAACTCAGCATCGAGTTTATTTTAAGACTTTCGATCGATGACTCTCGCAAATAACATGCCATGATCGAGGCATTTGTTATGCAAATTCTTTAAAAAAATTACGCTAAAGAAAAATTAAAAACAGCCGGCAAGTTCTTACGTCTTTCTTCAGCTCCTTGCAGGCGAAGAACTCGTTCGAAATTCTATTCTCGCATCGATGAACAACACAAGTGGCCCCTCTGGAAAAGGAAAAGAAAAGCCTGTTTTCAGCCTCTCGCGTCAACAAGATTGTCGAAAATATTCCAGGATCCAAGAGACGGTCTCAAGAGTTCCCTTGACGATCTCTCCCGGTGGAAATCTCCGCGCTGAGCTTCATCATCAGGTGGCGCGAACGTTACCAGAGCGCACCAATACGTAATGTCATCATGTATGAAGGCCATATCTCATGTGTGTGATTACCATCCTGAAGACTCGACAAGAACAGACAATTCGACAATGCATGGGATCAGGTTGATGATTGAATTGTTGATGCGCTCGCAATTCATAAGCAGATCGAAAATTGGCGCTTTCAAATTCAGACACCATCACTTCAGGATTTAACGATAGGGAATTTTTTCTTATATCCAGTTGTCAAAATGTTTTCGCAATTTGCGCTCGGGCTCTGAAAATATTCAGAGAAATGCTTATGCCTTTCAACAGCCATTGGCACGCAGCAATTGTTTGAAAATGCTAATTTATTATTTCTGATCTCTCAGACTTTGACAGATCATTGTGTGTGCGTCGAAGCCAATTATTAGTGAATCAAAATGATGAATTCCGTGACAGACTCTACACGAAACCGCTGGCCGATAGCGAGTGTCCTACAAACCGAAGCACCACCTAAAGTATAATCACTTTACACTGTACAAGGTTATTTCGGCCGAACAATGCCCCGACTACAGCCCCCGAAGCAAGTTGCCGACGACAGTGTTGCTGCCTTCCATCACTTAGAGTTTATTTATTTATTTTTTTTGGCTACTCCATCTCCCATGAACAAGTTCTAGAATATTGGAAAAGAATATTGGCAATGCTTCTCTTACATTTTCAATTGAACTGTACGGGTCACACAAAGAACATCTCAGTTGAAATTAAATTGTTAGACCAGTGAGATTTAATTGGACAACGGGAATTTTATTTACAGGTGCTTCGGCAATTTCACTTTACTGTAAAAGTAAAAAAAAATTCAATGACACAAAAATGTAAGACAATTTTGTTCGCCGTAATTTTGCGAAAATTATTTTCTAAGTCTACGACGCGACCTGAAATTAAATGAATTTTCGGTTTACGATTTCAGAGTTCGATTCCCGGCACCCGCTCTCTCATTTAATCGAGCCCTCGATACAGGTGAACAGGTGACCTAGTGCTTAAATACAATAGTACAGAATACTCACTAGTTTATTGAATGAGAAAAAAATAATTAATTGATCCATAAAACTCAATAGTAATTGCTTGTGGGTACATATTGTATTTCATTGCATATCGATCTTATTGGCAAGAGCAGCTGGATCTTCCAAGTTTCCCGTTCAATTTTATTTTCCCCAGTTGTCTAGAGTTGCGCGGTGGAGGGGAATATTTTCTTTTACTGTAATGTCTCGCTCGAGTTGGCAAGCTTCGTCTTGGTCGCATTAATAATTATTGAGCCGAGTGCACCGTCACTGATCCATAGCGCGTCAACGTGTAATCAAAATGTCCGCGATGACACGCAACAAGAAGGTGTCGAGTGTTCGAACCTCAACACGGGAAGAGAAACCGCGGACCCTACGATCGATACGACTCTCTCATCTCATGTTGGCCACCAATTACCTTACATATTTAGAGACGGATTTCCCATATGCTCACGGTACGGGGTGGATTTCAAATCTGGTATTGGCTAGTTCGGTAATTACATATTGGACAGCTATCCATTATACTCGCAACCGGATGTTTAGGTCATCCCAGGCCAATCCAGGTTAATGATTTACTCTAAAATCAACACGACGACCAATGAATAATTTGAAACAAGAAATTGAATATTTGCAATGTATTTCACAACCTAGTCTTCTTTTGAGAAACCATGAAGAATGTTTTCGGATAATCTAAAAGGTAACTCAAAATATTTTAAAGATTACGTCATAAATTTGAGATGGACGTTAAGATGTGCTGTAATGATTGCTTTTGACAATTATGCATTGTGTTGTTCCATTGTCAAAGCATGTTACTGATACATAAAAGCGTGTCAATATAAAATCATATAAAGCCGGTTCTCCAAAATCATAATGCAGATATATTGTTCAGAAAGCCAAATCAATACAACCGCATCTGCGACAATCAGCTGGCAAGTGTGGCTCCAATGTGAAAATCAATTACATTCAAATTACTAAATGCGACTAACTTAACTCGCACCACTTTAACCGTGCTCGGGTACATTTCCACCATTTAAATAATTCAGTTATAATATTTTAAAACACCATCTGTCTTGTCAACACACGCCAGTTTATTTGGCTAAATTTCGACCAAACAAATTGACCGTAACGGTTTCATTTTTCCAGCTGACAATTCTGGTGTCACGCGATCGACACTCAGATTTGTTTGATCAGAAATTTGCTCGTACATCCCCGATGAAATGTCAAATGTCAGTCGATTGTTCTAAATACACAACAACACACGCATCCACTCAAGAGACTAGCGCCGATAACCACCAACAAACCAATCAAGTGGAACGCGAAAAATATAATGTATTTAGAAAAATAAATGAGCAGTACCTTCCCAGTTCTTCGTGTTTTTCGTAGACGTCGAGGAAATCTCTATCCTTGATGCTCTCCTTCACCCAGTATTCCATTGTGGTGCGTTGGCCAACTGGACGTCGCCCCGCGCATGTACAGTTGCTGCTCGGTGGCCGGAGAGGACAAAAACAGCCTCTAGACGATGGAGAGAGAGGAAGCAGAAGAAGAGAGAGCGCCGAAAGCAGTTTTGAAAGAGAGACGGACGTGGTGAAATGCAGCGATAGCAGCCACCACCCGCGGCTGAGCAGGTGCAAAATAAACAAACGCGATTATCGATCCGGGAGCGTACATGCCTTTCGGTGGCCCTATGCCAAATCGATCGACCATCGGAAGCGATGCGCTTCCGGGATTTCGGCTGCGTCACGGACCACGGTCTGCATGCAAATTTTCGGGCGCGTCCGAAAAACAAAACCGAAATCGCGGACCAAAATTATGTTTCCAAAATGTGTCGCCGTCACTGTCAACATTCCACAAATTAATAATTTAATTAAAAAATATATATTACAATACATTATAGTTCTCAACTTACATTGTTAAATAATGAACATGTATAAAGTCCAATTTGCCGTCTTGATCAAGTGATTTGTAATTTGAGCAGATATTATTTTGGGGGTCACAGGAACACGCATAGGAAACGTCAATTCCGATCCGCGTCAGATATGGGTAAGTCGCCTTTGCCAAGTTGCGGATTTACTCCCCACTACAAATGCGAAATCAAACTTATTTACTTTATCTAACTTGCCTTTCCTAACCTAACTAAACAGACACAAAAGACATCTTATTTGGCGTAGCGGTGCCTTGTGTCCTGAAAATATAAGACGGCACGGACATCTTTCTCGCATCTGACGGTTATCACACTTGACAAGTGTTACGGATGACGTGATCACATTATTTTGTTGACAGACAAATTTCGAATCGATCAAAACTTTTTCCTACTTTCATTCCACTGAACTTAATCCGAAAATTTGTAGATCAACATTTTGTCAGCTCAGGAGCTTATTTTTTAGACATATTTCAGCAGAGACAATTAAATGGCAAACTTCGTGACCCAAGATATACTCAGATTCTGAACGCGACCTGAAGCTGGTGTCTATTGGAATCCATCGAGAATGGGACCAAACCGCACACACACCAAAAAAAATTGTTTACCTCGTGTGTCGATAAATGCCAAGCCCAGGTTTTATGTAACGGCTTTCCCGTCGGAAAAAAAAGCGAGATGGCGAATCGGTTCGTTAGCGAAATAGTTCACGTTGTAAAAAAAAAAAATATTCCGCGTTCGGATAGGTTTCAAACCGCATGGAGGCGCCATCATTCTGGTCGGAGAGTTTACATTGAAGTGGTGGCGCCACCATGCGCTGGATCGCGTTTCCCAGCCACACTAGTCGAGCACAATGTCGTTCGTTAGATTGAATTGCCAAGTATCAAAACTAACGAGCCATAAATAATATTGCTGACACATATTTTTCTTGGAAATAAGCGCAGCCAAAACCATTTTATTGCAATATTATGTTGGTCTGGAACTAATGACTATTTTGCCAAAAAGCAAAACGTTGAAAGCTAGATAGATATAGCAGTGTAATCCGATAGTTACAGTAATCAATGGTGGATATTTGAAAATATTTTCTCGTTGACCAACGCTACACTCCGTCAGTCACCGAAAATTTGAAAACATTAAGATTTAGATTGTTTACTTACTGGGCCGCATGAACGTTTTCGATAGACACCCACGTCTATCTCTTCAGATGCGTTTTGAAGTCACGGAGCGAATGAATGCGCTCGTACAAATGAAAGACAAAAGTTAAAAGTGCAAGCTGTGATTGCCGTCGTACGATATTTCCAGGGGCAAATAAGAAACTCTGTTACACTCGATCCCAAAATATATTAAAAGTGATAAAAGTTTACATCGTAAAACGATTCTCATTTCTGGAAGATTACTGAAATGGGTAAAACAGGAAAAAATAGCACTTTCTTTTAATTAAAAAAGCATAAATTTATATAGGAAAACATCTTTTACAATGCCAATACAGTCTCTGCGCTTGCGGCGATATTTTATTGAGGCCACCAAATATACTTTTTCAAGAACATCTTGAAAGGTCTCGAATTACTAAAACCAATGGCTGCTAAAAGAAAGACGTAGACCATCATGAGAAGAATTGACTTGTGATTCGCAAACCATCTCATTCTTTGATCAGGACGTGACGCAGACAGCCGACTTGAAAAGAGAAATGAAAAACAAAGCAATGGTCAGAAAACAAAATCCCAAAAGATCGGCCAATTTCGAACACGTTACGACTGATATGGCGACCTCTTTTAAATTGCTTTTAACTAAGATTTACCTTTTAACCTTGTTCGTCTCCACAAAGACCAACAAATATTTGACACGAACCAGCTCGTCGTTCTGCACGATGTAATACTTCTCGGGAACGTCTTCGCCAGACAGACTGCCCTCTAACGCAGACGTTTTGGAATCTGACAACAACACTGGATGATTTGATAGGCCAATTTAAATATTGATGAAATAATAAAAGATTCCCTTCCAGGTAAAGAAATTCGGATAACCAAATAAAAAATGATTATCCATCTTTTCATTTAACTGAATCAAAGATTCAAGAAACAATTGTACGTGTACAAACGTTAAACAAAAAATTGTCACAATAATGCGTAGCTGATTAGTTGTCCATACTTCTCGTGTGACACCGGACATCGGAGTGATTTATAACTTCGCAGACTGCGACGCAGGACAAATTGGCTCCCAGAATACTTCGATTCCAGCCACCCCCCGTGGGACTGTACTGCATGCAGATGCTTAACTCACTGGACAGGTATGTGCCTTGACCGAACAGTGAATTCTGAAATGAAACGCAAAAATGACACGCTATAATTGACTGAATAGTATTTTAAATTGTATTAATTTTTATCTGAGCTTCTCAGTCAAAAATAACACTGTCAAATTCATTCGTTTTCGATACAGTGTTCATGTACCTTATTCATGTGATTACACAATCCGTTATGCAGAATGGAGTGGAAGTTTTCGATGCGACTGCCGTGGTAGGCGTAGATACAATCTCTGCCGTTGCGCTCCAGTTGAAACTTCTCCTCGACATCCGGTGAGTAAATCACTTCGAATATGTGCGTGGGTGGCACGGATTCGCCAATTTGACCGGTCAGCTCTTTGATTCGGCTAAACTGCAATCGAACATTTCAATTAAATTCATACTTTTTTTTTAAATTGATGTGGAAGGTTTCGGTTTCAATTTCACATCCAACAACACATGTTTCCCCCAAAATTGAGGCATTTTTATTTACAATAAGTTCGTGAAATCCAGCACGTCTAAAGACAAAAAGAAACACTGTATTCATATTTTTTTTACCGTCTGGTCGTTTGAAACCTGGAGAGCGAACCCTTTGGTATCCAGAATCCACAGGAGAAGCTCAGTGCATTCATTGGACATGATTCCACCGCGATTGTCGATTTGGCTTTGCTGAACGATAAATGGCAACGGCGGCATTTCTTTCATGACGCATGTCTGAAATTTGGAAATGTCAACATAAACCAAACTCGAACGTTTTTCATTTGAAGACGCCACTCCACCCAGTTGATGATCTTTCCATCACCACATCTGATATGGAAACGGGAATTGGCAACAGCAAAACATGGATAACATAACAAATCTGTAACTTCACCAACTAAGGACGCATGGGCGGTTCCTGGCGATTGCCCAGAATCGATCTATGCGTCGTTCGTTCGTGAATCTGCGACAAGCCTCCTACCAGACTCTCGAATCTCTTCCTGTCGTCGCCCTCACCAGTCGCTGGGGCCAATGGGCCGTCACTGACGTAGGCAGGGGGAAAGGGCCGTAACACTGTGTCACGTCGGTAATGCGTAAGCGCGGCCGCGAAGAGACTACAGAGCAGGTCGCAAGACTCCACGTCCCGCAGCGTCGCTCCCAACACGCCAAACAGGTAGTCGTGGGTAAGGGCCGATTTGGAAGGGGCCCCCTCAGAGCAGCCGGCCAATTGGACCTGATCGTCGCCCTCGTCCGTCACCGACAGCGGACAACGCGGCGTATTCGACATCCTCGGGAAACTGAAGCGCATCTATTGAGTGACCATGGGTATAAAATGCGGACACGACAAACGATTTTCAAATAAATGAACCTGCAAATTGTATTTCCTGCTGATAACAAATTTTTTCATGGCAGCCATTTATACAATTGAAGAGGTTAATGTTTACAACGAAATGTCACAAGTCAACATCCTAAAGCGCGTCCAGCCTGTAAAAGTCACCACATGGCACTTGGCCAACTTATTTGGATTGTAGCTGCAAATATTTAACGCGCCCTACAAAAGAGAAACTTGATAAACTCCTGGTTAATGGTCTCTTGGGCGTGGACAAACACTGGTGTCTGCAGACAGTAGATTTGACGTGACTTGCCGTAGAGATTCGAACTCTCTCGAACTACTCCAAGTACTGAGGGTCTATTCGTCTTTGATACTAAAGTAAACACCAGCCTAGAGTTTTCGTCCAACGAGTGATACGATGGAATACACGATTTAATGAAACTAGATATTAAACTGCATTTATTTCGTAATCATTTATCGGCTGACATTTTCCTGGAAGTGAGGTTAATATTAATCCGTGCCTATTAATCAGCCAACTGGATTTTTGGGTAAGTTTCTGATTTTTTGTCTTACTTAGTTGCCCTAAAAGTTGGTAGGGTTATTGTTATTAGAAGACTCAACTCCGTTCAAGGCGAAACGTACTTTTACAAACGTACCAACGTTGGTCTTGGCTGCAAAACTTTCCTGACACTACGCCAATGTAATTTGATCACGTGATAGACATTATCATGGCGACAGTACATCAAATTTCTTGGTTTAGTTAGTTGTTATTTCAGACATTTTTGTTGAATCTTTTGGAGGCTCTCAACACCATACGAGAAATCATACTGGTGGCGAGTAAGACCTTGAAGTCTTGCACTTGCGATTTCAAATTACTCTTGAGTTCAAACACGTATTTTCCTCACAGATGACGAGTCTGATGTGATTACCGACCGAACTGGATTTGCTCCTACATAAAGCTGGTTGACTACAATGCCTGCAACGATTGAGCCAGACACATATTTGAGCGATTTAAATGCGTCCGTTTATATAGAACTGGCGCAAATTTTGGATATCGGTGCCACCTGGAAAAAGTTGATGGGGGTCATGCCCGAGGGACTTTATAAGTATAAACTCTTACCTGGTCACTTGGATATTTTTCTTCTCTCAATAACATGGAGTGTAAAACCCAATGCTATTGCCTCGTATTTTGACAGAGCCGGCGACGTGTTTAAATTTGAGCAGAAATCGCCCAACGTTGGATCTGGTGGACCTTCGTCTTCGCTGCTGTTGGACATGGGAGTAAGGGGTGTCACTGTCCGCGGTTTGATCATGTTCTTAGAAAAAATTGAGCTGGAGCGAGCCCTGATTTTGATCAAGGAATTTGGTAAGGTTTAGCGTTACATACTAGGCACTTAGCCAAAAGCCAATTTCATTAATTATCTTTTGCAAAGCAATTTTAATAACTCTCCTATTTAGCGAAAGGCAAACTGACTGGCTAATTTCAGTTATTTCATAAGTGTTCCAGTTGCCGTTAATATAATATTGAAACTAGAAAAATATATTTTTTACAATTGTCTATAATATTTTATTCACTCAATACCATCTTCCAGTACTATCCTAGGACTAACACTCAATTTAATTACCCATTCTGCGAAATGAATTTATTGTAACTGGGTTTAATGATTGTTTTACTTGCTCTCCAAAACTAGTTTTGCTTGCACCGAATAAGCGAACTTAAATTATATTACTGTAAAAATATGTTGATTTCAGATCCTGTTCGGATTGTGGAGCCACTGCCTGCTCGCATCGTCAAACAAGCTGGTCCAGGAACTCGATTGCGACTGGAATGTTTCGCCACCGGATTTCCACGACCAACCTTCCAGTGGTTCAAATATTCTTGCCCGGATGGTGACTGGCTCGAGCTGAGAGATCAACATCAGAGCGTTCTCGATATTGAACCAGTCAAGTGCGTGTTGTTTTTTCTTTAATCTAAATTTTTATATATTTGGATTGTTCTAGTTTAACTTGTCGTTCAGAACGATATATATATGCCTCTTGAAAAATAAACAGACAACATTGGAAAATGTCATTAAAAATATGTGACAATTTACGTGCTCGTGTGCAGGCGTGATATTTCTTTAAATTTTCATACGAGCATTAAAATACGTGCGTTTAATCATATTTTCTACTTTTTCTTGCAATTCCTTCGTGACGTCTCGCGGTGATGTTATGGTAATTTGTCCAATGAAGTTGTTGCAACCAGACTATAATGTTAAATGGACAGCGCTTCGAAGCAAATTTGTTAAACTCAATATATTTTTTTAGGAAACAAGATGGTGGCTTGTATTCCTGTCGGGCGTACAATGAGAATCCTCGGGACGATAAGAAAAGTGTCGTTTTCACAGACACCTGTTGCGTCGAAATAAACTTGGCCATACAAGCGAGCGAGAGTGGCAAGTACACTTACGTAGTTAGGTGTCTCTAATTAAAAATAACTCTTTGTTTTAATTTATATTTCGTTTGTGTTCAAATGATGGTGAAACTTGTTAAAATGTGCCTAAGCACCACGAAGTGTGCAGAAAATCCTATAGTGCGGTGACTACAGGGAATAAAAAAATATATATAATCGCAACTAGTTACTGTAAATATATTCTAAACTTGTCTCATAAATTACAGAGACCAAGATTAGCAACCAGTACAAAAAGCCGGAAATCATTGAACACCCCACCCTGCCGAACAGGAGACCCCTGTGGATGGGTTCCTCCATCGTTCTGATTTGCCGAGCGGATGGACAAGCACCGCTGAATTACAAGTGGTTCAAGAATGGGGTCGTAATCGAAGGTTATTTGATATTAAATCACGATACGACGCGCAATTTCATACTATTTGATTGTTAGTCCATATTGACTTACACGAGTCATTAATTTAAAATATATTAGATTGCAAATGTAAATTCTCTCTTTTATCAGGTGCCAACGACTGCAAAATTGTACTGGAAGATTTGCAGCCAGTAAACGATGAATCTAAATTTGAGGTCCAGTGCGCAGTCTCCAACTCTTTTGGGATGGCCTTGTCCAAAGTGGCTTCCTTCTCGTTGGCTCCTCCTGTGGAATTTGCTCAGTTTACAGGTGAAATTGTTCGGAGTCTCCGTTCTTTCAGAGATTAGTTTATTTTCAAGACTGCTTTTATTTAAATATCTATTATTAAACGTTGGGTTGTGTCTGAAATAACTAGATATTTTTTATATTGGTCAATCCAAATAAAAAGTGTGAAATATTAAAAATCGAATCCAGCATGCGATGCTTATAAAAGAATATATATTTTATTCAGGTTTACCCTGATAGTTCTCCTTTTCCTCATTATATTATTAAAATTGTTCAGTTTGTTGATTTCATGTTTCGTTAACTGTGTTCGCAAATATTGATTGCTTAGCCGAAGACAAGGTTGCGCTTCTGATTGGCAACGAAGCTTACCAGGATCATCCGGCGCTCAACTGCTCCTCGATGGATGTGAGCACATTGGCACAATCGCTGCGAAAGATGAACTTCAAGGTGGGCAATCAAATCGTACAGTTCTTTGGCGAATCGATGTTATTTCAATATTTTTTACCACAATTATTTCCATCAACTTTCTCGCATTTCATTGTGAAGGTATTCTGTTTGGTGAATCTGACTCGCGACGAAATGAGTGCCATAGTCGACACCTTCTGCAAGTTCCTGCGAAGCGGAGTTTACGGTTAGTCTGCAATACCCATTTTCCATCGAATACCATCTTTTTTGGTCCATCAGCCTCGGTTCCTCACCACCCATTAAACTAACGGTCCATTGACTGCACAGGCCATGAGCCATCTCTCAAGTGAACGCTCTTTACTCTTAATTAATTTCCAACCGAACCGATATATGAACCCAATATTTTATGATTTTGTTATATTTTTGGCTAATCGATTAAAGTCACAGCACTGTATACTATCAAGATATTAACATTTTCGTGCACTCCTATTCATTCAATTCGGCAAGCATTGAAACAAAAAGAAATAATAATGTACGCCTTGTTTCAGATTTCATGAATTCTTGCCAACCAATGTACACTGAGTCTTATAATTTCAACGTATCTCCCTTGTCTAGGTCTATTTTACTATGCTGGTCACAGTTTTCAGTTGTCCGGCCAAAGTTATATGCTTCCAGTCGACGCCAAAAAGGACTACAGCCTCGGGGATTGTCTCTGTCTGGAAGATGTCTTGGAGAGGATGCAACGTCACAGTCTGGAATTGTGCTTCATCATCTTCGACGCTTGTCGACGCGAACACCACCAGTAAGCGTGTTTCCACCTAATTTCGATTGCTCGAACTCAGTGGGATCTCGTCAGTCGTTCTCATTTCTCCTTTATTTTCCCCGTCGTTTAGAGACTATTTCAATGAGCAGCCAGTCACTTATGTACCAAGATGCAATAGAAACTCTGTTAGATTCTATTCTACGTGAGTTTATTTATTTCTTCCAAATAAGAATGGATCACATAACTATTGTCAACAATCACTTTGTAATAATGACAACATAATCCTGAATTTTATGTTCTTGCTAAGAATCCTAAATGTTTCCCCAATTATCCAACACACAGAACGTCCTTTTTTGGTGCCCTGGATGGCACGGACGGAAAGAATGGTATCTTCATGAGGCATCTGAAAAACTTTATATGTGCCAAAAAACTGTTGGAAGAAGTGCTTCAGTTGACCAAGGCTGGTATGTTTACCGTTTTTACAGTCACAAAGGTCCAATTTCAGTTTATCCCCAGTAAAATCATAAATGTGATTTTGTGAAGACACAAATTCGTTGAAATACCGGTGGTATCCCTGACGCAAGTTTCTCGTTTCAGACATTTCCGTCGACCCCTGCGTTAGCAAAAAACAGTTTCCAGAATACACTTCCAATCTGGCCAAAGGGTTATCACTTTGGGACAACGTGAGGGCCCCTTCGCCTTTGTCGTCAGAAATGACGGGCATGTACGAGTGTATAACAAGTTAGTGTTTCAAATTTTATTTCAACTAGGGGACTGGACTAAAGGATTTCCTGCCAAGGCTTATATTAACTTATTTTTGTGTTCATGAATTGTGTAGAAAAGCTGGAAGGATTTGAACTGGATGTGTCGGAATTGGACGTGCAAGTTGTAATCGAATTTCCTCCGTGCGAATTTCTGAACGCCTTGGATCTCAAACTGTCTGTTCGAACTTCCACGTTTTGCAAGGAAACTTGGATCGCCATCGTGGAGAGGTTTGAAGCGTCAGAACCATGTGTGAGTTAAATACTATAAGTTACTCCAATAATTACCTGGCGTCCTTTAGAATATGTATTGCTCTGACCAACTGGAGAAAAATTATGTCTTATTTTTTTTCGGTTGCTCGATTTAATTTCCTAGAGCGTCAAGTGGGATATGGCTTACGAACAGCAGAATGACATCAAATGTGTGACTGTTAACGTGTTTGACTTGCAGAAAACTAAGGTTTGGATTTAATTATTTGCGGGCTTCATGTGCTTATAAAGTTAATTTCTTGGAAACCCGAAAATCTAGAATTTGTATTACCTGAATTTGAATGTTTTCTTATCTTTTGCTGTTTGCAGACTCCTCTAGTGATGATCGTCAAATTGTGTTGCGACGGTCAAAAGAGCAAGTGTTGGAAAAT